>JAQIFY010003213.1:0-12726 GCA_028533085.1 Varecia variegata | reverse complement strand
TTGTTTTGATTATCTTTTGCCCAAAACTTGTGATTTAAAACAACACATTTATTTGCTCAGGATTTTGATATTTGAGCAGGACTCAGCAGACACAGCTTAGGTCTGGAAAATCCATTTCCAAGGTGGCCTCACTCACATTGTTGGCAAGTTGGTGTTGGCTCAGTTGAGGCTGTTAGTTGGTGGCCTCAATTCTTCTCCACATGGACTTCTTCTTGTGGCTCCTTGAGCTTCCTCACAGCATGGCAGCTGGATTCCAAGAGGAACCTGACAGTCTTCTCAAAGTCTAGGGCCAGAACTGACGTAGCATCCCTTTTACTACCAGTCTTATTTTATCAGTCAAAACATCACAGGGCCCAACCTACAATCAAGGGGGGGCGGGAAATGGACTCCACCTCTTGGTGGGTACAGAAAAAAAACTTGTGGTTATCTTTAATTCACCAAAGCTACCAAGAAGAAGTATACATCATCCTCAATTTATTGTGAACAGATGTGTTTTGATAATTTTTTTGTGTGCCAGTATTTGAAATTTAGATCACATTTCCCAAAGAAATAATTTTGCAAATGATACTTAGAAATGTAGTTTAGCTTACAATGGATAATAATATAAAAAGCTTAGGACAACAGTGTTAGACATCAGATAGCCTGGGTTTTAATCCCAAATTTTATTTGAGCAAATTATTTGACCAATCCATGTCCCAGTTTTATCATCTGCATGATGGAGATGTTAATAGTATTCATGGAATAATTTTGAGGATTAAAGGAGATAATGTACCTAAGGCACTTAGCACAGATCCTAACACATAGTTAATGCTCAATAAATGTAGCTCTTATTATTTTTACCCATTAGAGATTTATATTATAGTAATGATAAGAGCACTGAGCTATATTTAAACCCAGAGCCCCTACATCTTGAAGTTATCTTAAATTGTAGTCTTTATTTCCTATGAGTTCCACACCTAGGATCTAGCAAAGCAGGGTCGAAATGTAAATAAGTTTGACTGGTAAGAGTTTCTGGTCATAGCACTTCCCATGATTGAGGAGAAAGAGTGTGAGAACATTGTATAGCATGGATATACACAAGTGGAATATTAGTAGGTAGGGATTGCCTAGAATAGTCTTTCTCAATATTTTTGCATTATAATCTTCCTTCCTAATAAACCATTTTGAAGATTTTTTTTCCAATTGCTCCCCCATAATATTTTAATATCTCAGATAGACCATGTATCTAGTTACGTACCATATGTGTATCTGTGCTATATACATTAAAAGGGTAAAATTTTTTTTTCACTCCTGCAAAGACCAGTTTTTATCCCTCCCCTCCCCCTTTGAAAATGCATTGCCTAATAGGCTATGTGACCTAAAAAAAAAAACCCCTAAGATTCATTCTGTCAAATAACCAACAGTTTTATTCACTGGTTATTGCAGAGCAATATCTCAAACAATGTGAGTATAAGGAACATATATAAGATGAATCTACTAGGCAATTCTCATTGCTGTCTTTATAACAAAATTAATTAAATAATTTGCTCTATAATTGTTGTTTAATATCTTTCCTACCCAGTTGCAAGCTCTGTAGTGGCAGGAACATGTCTTTCTCACTGTTGAATGGATTCTGACATAAAGTAGGCCATCAATATTTATTGAATATTAATAAGAACTTTAATGTCTAATAGGAAAAAGAGGGTAAGACATGTAGAAACAAATGTATTCCTGAGCTTGTGTTGTGTGTGAGAAGTAGCAAGATACATGAAGAATCAAGACAGCCAAGGTCCTTTGCCTTTACTCAGCAGGGATTTAATCCCTCTCCTGAGGAGCTTTCTGGATCCAGGCTTGAGGATGGAACTTTATCTTGTTCATAGTTAAATGCTATGGAAGTCTTAACACAATGCCTTCTAAATGGTGGTTGAATATTGTTTGAATTATAACTTATGAGTTAAGATAGAAAGCAAGTCTTAAGAAGAAAGAGAGGGGTAAGTCTGATTATTGTCTTCTTTTCTTCATTTATTTAAAGATACACTTAGAATTATCTATATTTAGATCTTTAAAAGAAAGTTTTCCAAAGGAGGCATTTTATATTTGAAGAAAAAGTATTTTTGACATTAATGTTTTCTTCAATTTAATGTTAGGTTTCTATCTTTCTTTTCTCCCTTCAATTCATCTAAAACATTATAATACTTTTCTCCTTTCTGTTTTATAAAAAAGACTCTACAAACCCAATTATAACTCCCTTAGAAGATAAAAGAACTGTAGGGGGATAAAAAACAAGGATGATTTGGATATATTCGTTCTCTTTTTTGTTAGATTTTTGTGGCTGCCATGGGAGGACTATAAAAGCTTCAAGTCTGATTTTGGTGGATAAATTCCCAACAACCTCTCCCTTCAAGGAGTGATCAGTATTATGGACAAAAGGGGAGTATTTCTTCAATATGTCCATTTGATTTTATTTTGTGCAGCAACCACCTTTGTAAACCACACTAACATGTCAGAGATATGAAACTGTCTTCAGTTCACTGCCCTGTAAAAGATGTGTGGCAAAAAATAAAGAATAAATAAATAAATAAAGCCAGGAATGCCTGAGTAAGTAATTTTATTTTTTATGATTCAAGCCCCAAAAGGTCTTGAACTGTCAGATTTATTGTCTATCCGATTTTATGACTTTTAGTTGTATTTATTCTTTGATGTTTACCATCAACTGTGCCTACATGTGCTGTGGTCTGTGGGCTTTCCTATTGCTAAATCATTTTTTAAGCTTTAGTTGTAGCTTCTATTTAGCATCAATCCCCTGAGACATGCCATTAACATGAATCATTTTTGAAAGTGTTTGGTGCAATATGAACTCCTTGTTGAGTCGATCACTCATCGCGATGGAAAAAAATGATGACCTTCCCAGAAATACCCATCATGGTTAAATAACCAAGGACGGGAGGCAACGGTCAGGGAATTCTGATTGGGGTGCCCCTGTCGGCTTAATCTTTGCCCCCAAAGAGGGAGACTGGAGGTCAATGCAGCTTCAGGAGGGAAAAAGAAAAAGGAAGAGTAAAGGGAAAGGAAAAAAATGCTGACCCAAACCATAGCTATTTTATGAGAGGGTCAGTTTTTTCCTACCCCACGAAGATTATTTTCACAGAAGGAACTTCTGAGGCTACATCAGTATTTGAACATATTCTTCTCTAACACTCTTTTTAAAACTTCCAAACACTTTTTTTTTCAATAAAAGTTACATGGTTACCTTCTTTGATTTCTCTTCTCTGCTATGGCTTCCCCTAACCTCCGGTTTTTCTTCTCAGTTTAAACTCCATATTCAGCTGCTCAGTTAATAGAGACCTGTGATTTTACAGGTCTGACTAAAAAGTTTCTGAAAGAATTGAGTATAATTACTACCAGTAATACATTTTTTTCTTGGCTCATACCCAGTGTCTAGATATTTTCAAGTTCTAGGCCATTGTAGCCAACTCTGCATAGACTGGGTTATTAATAGTGTATAGATTACTCTGGAAGGTTGCCATCCTTTTCTCTGCCTGTGTTTGGTTAAGTTTGGCTTCCAAATCCCCCCTATCCCTGGTTTCTCAGCACCTTTCTCAGATAAAGAAATACAAATACACTATACAGTATGATTAAGGGACAACATAGAGGTGTATTTTAAAGATGGGCTCAGAAAACTGCAGCCTGTAGGCCAAATATAGTCTACTGACTTTGTAAAACAAAAACAGGTACACCCATTCATTTATGTATTGTCTCTGGCTGTTTTCACAGTATAGCAACAGTTGAATAGTTACAACAGAGTTTTTATGGCTCTCAAAAACTAAAACATTTACTATCTGGCCCTTTACAGAAAAACTTTGCTGATCCATCTTCTAAATGATAGCTATTCAGACATAAGTTTACTAAATAAACAATATTAATGTTTTTATTTACTGGGATCTTCTCAAACTTGAAGGCCAGATTGTTGAATAAAATACAAGCAGATTTTAAGAGAAAACTGAAGAAAACTTCCAATCTCACTTTAATAATTTGGCTCTATACTTTCAGGCATCCTTTTAGCTGTTCTTTTACTCAGTTTAAATCGATTTTCCCCAGATTGTAAAATAAACAATTTTGTCATAAATATATATTTTAAACTTTTGGGGACAACACCAATTTGTAAGTTTTTATCTAATTATTCCTGTATAAACCCGTAACATTTAATATAATTTAATTAGAATCTGCCAATTTGTCAGGGGAAATATAGTTTTTGTTTTAATCTGCTTTTTAGATAAACTGTGAAGTTAAACATTTTTTTCTATATTCCTTGGTTGCCTGTGTTTATTCTTTGTGAATTCTCTGTTCACATCCTTCACCATTTACATTTCAAAATAAAGTTTTCCTAAAATTCTTGACTAAATTGATCAGACCTGTATTTGTGTTATTCTAGTAGGAATATACCAACCAGAATTTATACTACCAGTTTAGCTTCTCATATAAGAAGACATGCAGAATGCCCTGAGAACATGATATAGTATCTTCTGTGTGTCTTATGATTTTAAATTATAATGAAGCACCTATGACAGGAGAAATCACAAGACAAAGAATAAGTTAATACTTTTAGAAAAGAAAATATATTAAAGATTAGGATTTTACATTCTAAAATAAAGGCAAATATTTCTAATTCACTGCAATTATAGCAAATCATATCACATCTTAACCAAACAAGGAATTTAAAGTAGCTTACAATATTTCCTGTGGTTTTAGCTTATTTTTATTCTTTTTTCTTAAGCTCAAATATGCTTTAGGGCTCATGTGATTTGTATTTGGCCCAATGCAGTATAATTGAATGAGATACTTACTTCTAGATGATCGATGCCTATGATTGAGAAGAAAGTGCTTTCTTTAAATTGTAACTGACTTATAAAGATGAATGGCTTGTTAGTGTAAGTAGCTTTATATCTAGTTAATTTTAAAAAGAGACTGAGACTAAGATATCTAGCAATTCTAAAATATTTGTCTGATGCCTGTGGGAGGGGGCACAGGAGAAGGGAGGGATGGACCATTTGTATAATCACACACACACACACACACACACACACACTACATAGAATGCACTACTCCAAGGGGAAATGCATACAGATACTCTACTGATATAATGGTGATTTTGGTTTTTAATAACAAAACATAAAGCTGTTGGACAGAGGCAAAACTCATTTTCTTTGCTAGGGAAAAATAATTGTCATTTTCATTTATGGAAGTCAGAGACAGAATTATTCTATGTTGACTTATGTCAGAGAACAGGAATACAATTTACAAAGTAAAAGGTATGTGGAAGTTAATTTCCAATGATGCCTGTTATCAGTTTTTCCTTCCCTGAATATGCACCTTGCTTTTCCCCTTGAATCTGGGCTGGCCTTAGTGATTTGCACGACCAATTGAATCAGATTAGAGCAAGATTCTGGGATATCCCAGGCTACATCATAATAAGCCTGTTGCCTTCCCCCTGGGTCCCTTGAAAGCTGGCCCTTGGAATGCTTCCTAAAAGAACCCAGCCACAATTCTGTGAGAAACCCAAACTTCATAGACAAGCCACATGTAGGCTCCCTGGTTGACATTCCCAGCCAACAGCCCACATCAACTGCCAGCCACTGTGAGAGAGCCATTGTGGATGTCCTGTCCAGTTGAGCCCTACACTCCTGTTCAGCCTCCATCTGATTGCGATTTTATGAGAGACCCAAAGCGAGAGCCTCCTAGCTGAGACAAGTCAACCTAAAGAATTGTAATGCTTAATAATACACTGTTATTTTAAGCCACTATATGTTGGGGTGGTTTGCAAAGCAGCAGAAGGTAACTGATATAGTATAAAATATTTTTTAAAAACCATCAAGGTAATGCTTCTATCCAAAATGTATCAATAGGATGAGTAGGTTTAACATATCTAATATTAAAATGGTTTTGCTCTTCCGACCCTCCCCCCATCAAAAGTAAAATGCCTCTCAAACCCAAGGAGCATCCTCCTAACTCTCAATCAGGGAGGTGGGGCATAAGCTGGGACTAGAGCCTGGATTTAGGTCCCTCCCCAGCAGTGTATTACCGATCAAGTTAGCAGACAATAAATGGAATATAAATTCACATGGGCAATAAGTGAGACACTTAAAGAACGCAAACTTTATAAAAGTAATAAATTGAACAAAGCAGAAAAAAAGATAAAACAAGTAACAGAGCAATTATTATGCTTTTAAACAAACATAATATTTAATCTAAAAAATAAGAGAGGATATTTGAAACATGAAACAAAAATTAGCCAGTAGAAGACATTGAAATGACGACTTCAAAATATAGGGTAAATAACTAAAGAGACACAGTCTAAATTTTGTCGAACTGAAAGATCAGGTCAAAACTTGCTCAAAGGAAAGCAAAAAAGAGAAATAAAATGTCAAATTGACTATAATAGAGATCCCAGAAATAGAGGAAAGAAATAGGGGAAAATACATGGAGAAAAAGTATTGATATTTCCAAAAAGTAAAGAAAGATGTTGGGCAGAAATTAACAGAAATCACAGGAACAATTTTAAAAAATGATTAGACATACTGTTACTGAAAAACAAGAGAGAGAGAGAAAAATATGAAGAAAGCACAATATATACAAGGAACGAGTGTCAGATTAGTATCAGAGTTCTCTGTGGCACTACTGGATGAAAGAAAGATAATAAAATTAAATTACCAGAACAACAAAGGAGGAATAGTTTATCTTAAGTGTTCATATACATATGATTTATCATTTAAATGCAAAGTTACAATAAAGAGATGCTCATCTGTAAAATGCCTCATAGGGTTTTCAACACAAAAACCTCCATTGAAGCACTCTTGGAGTAAGTTTTCTAGAAAGTAGAGAAAAAGATTCAGACAGATGTTATAAAATACATGGGTAGTAAGAATAAGAAAATAGTTCAGTAAGGTTTACTGTTTTCTAAAAAAGGAAGCAACCAACAAAAATATATTCAAAACAATGTAGAATAAAACTCTAGATCATCACTGTCCAAGAGAAGTTTCTGAGATGATGGAAATGTACTATTATCTGTGCCACATGCAGCTATTAAACACTTGAAAAGCAAACTGAATTTTACTTAATTTAATTTTAATCTAAATATGAAATTAAATAGCCACATGTGACTAGTGACTACCATATTAGTGCAGGTCTAGACGATCTCAGCATGGTGGTGATGGACAGAAGTCATGGGTATGAGGGACCAGAGGGAGCTGAGTGCACACAAATGTACTTGTCTGGGGTAGAGGATAAATTAGAGTCTGAGAAGATTAAGAAATTGATAAGAAAAATAAAGTTGATAGGGATAACCAGATGAAGGTTAAAAACAGAATGTATAACTTTCAAACCAGCAGATGTAAGTTAAAACAATATCCAGAACATAAAATAGAAGATGAAGAAATCATTGTGAATATAAGATTTAACCCCCCATTTAAAGGGAGAAACTTTCAGAGTACATTTTAAAAAATCTACCAATGTGTTGTCTATAAGAGGCATATTTAAAACAACAATATTCAGCAGTTTGAAAATAGACTGATAGAGAATGCTGTATAGATAAATAAAAATCTAAAGAAAACTGGCATATTCATTTTAATGACAGATAATATAGAATTCAAGGTTAAAACCATATATATACATATAAAACAGAGGGTTATTATATTAGAAGAAAAAACAGTAGATTGGGAAGTTACAATAACCATCATAAATATATATACAGCAGCACAATGGCCTTAAAATGCAAAAAGCAACAAATGATACACTTCAATAATAATGACTATATCTAGCACCAAGATTTTGGTTTCTAATGCCATTCTCCAATCAAAGGAAGCAAGGCCCTTGTAGAAATATCTTATTCTAGGACTAGGGCAGGAAATATATAAGATGAGCCTAGAGCATCTTATAATGCCAGAAAGTAAGGAAGCGATTAAAAAAAAAAAAAACCCCAAACAGTGAAACAAAAGCCACCACCCACCTCGATGTTGGTGTGTCTAAGGGGCACAGGAGCCAAAGAGCTCCCGATGGAGTGTTGGATCTATTCACACAACAAAATAAATAAAGCAATATTGCATTATTACTCAAAGTATACAATATCTGTAAGTACATGCTGATGTAAATAAATGATTGAATAAATTAATAAGTCAGAGAGAAGAAACAAATCTTCCACACAGAACAATTCCAAATAATTTCTGTAAATATGCTCCCTTAAAGGAGGGAGAGCATCCCTCCCCACTGTTTAAGTGTGGCCTGCATGTCCTGACGATGGCCTTCCCAAGAGTACAGGAGAGAAAGGGGGGAAATGAGTAGCTCTGCCATGGAGAAACCTAACAAACACTACCTCAGCCAGGTGATCAAGGTCAATATCAACAGTCATAAATCATGTTGATATGTGTGATGAAAATGTCACTTTAGGCTGTGACATTTACTCCTAAAAACTCATAACCGCTGATTAATGAGGCAAATTCTAATAGAGGGACATCCTACAATATACCTGACCAGCTACTCCTCAGAACTGTCAAGGTCATCAAAAACAAGGCAAGTCTGACAAACCATCACAGAGGGACCTAAGGAGACATGGTGAATAAATGTAATGTGGTGTCTTGGGTAGAATCCTGGAACAGAAAAAAGACATTAGGATAAACTAAGGAAATCTGAATAAACTTTTTCGTTAAGAATAATGTATCAGTATGGGTCTATTAATTGTAACAAATCGACCATGCTAATGTAATATGTTACATTAATTGATAAGGGAACCTGTATGTAGGGGTACATGGGAGTTCTCTGTGCTATCTTCTCAGTTTTTTTGTAAATCTACAGCTGTTCTAAAACATTAAGTCTATTAGAGAAAACAACAAATGACAAGATTACTGGGAGAAACAACATAAGTCAAAAATTTACTCCACAAATTTTAACACATTCAAGGAGTTGATGGATCAAGTAGACATATATTACTCAACACATGCGTGTACAGTAAAAAGAGAATGTGCATTCTTTGTGAGCACACATTTAATATTCATCATAATGTGGCCATGATGGGGGCCATAAAGGATCGATCTCTAAATGCTGACAAAACTCAGGACTTCCCTTCAAACCACCTTCTCCTTTTGTATATCCTCTTCTCCTGTGTGACTTCATCCAGTTCTTGTCTTTAAATACCAGCCCCGTGCTGATACCATGCAACCTGGGTCTTACCTCTGAACTCCAGATTTGTATATCTGTGGTCTATTTAATATCTGTGCTTATTTTTCTAATAGCTTGAAGTTGGCATGTCCCAAACCAAAGATCTATTTTTCCCCACAAGCTTGTAAATGGTAACATCATCCTTCCAATTGCCCAGGTGAAAAACAAAATAAAACATACAGACAGACAAAACCTCTTTACCATATGCACACATGTCTTAACCACCAGCGACATTGTTGGCCTGAACTTCATATTATCATTGGTGTACTGGACTTTGACAACTATAGTAGATTTTGTTTTTAACGTTGCCCATCTACAGGACAAAATTATTTTCAGTAATAATCATGAAGTAAAAAGAATAATAACAATGGCTAGAAAAGAAACACAGTGATTTTTCTCTTTCATTGAACTTCATATATAAAATTATGCCAGAAAAAAATAAATATTACTAGTAAAAAAAAAGAATAAAATAAAAATTACAGTACAAAAAGGAAAAAAAAGTAATGGATTAAAACTACTTGATTCTATTTTTCTAAAAGAAGCATGTTTAGATTTATTTTTTATTTACTTATTTATTTTTTATTGATACACAATATTTGTACATATTTATAAGGTACATGTGAAATTTTGTTACATAGATAGACTGTTTAAATATCAAGTCAGGGTATTTGGGGTATCCATAACTTTGAGTAGTTATCATTTCTATGTGTTGGGTACTGATTAAACTATTTTTTATTAAAAATACAAAGAACTTCTACCTGTATATTTCTTTTTTGCATTTATGATATTTTTGAAAGTCAGTTTCTGCAAACTTGTCGAGGACTTCCTTCTTGTATTAATATTTATGCTTAATAGAGTAGAGCCAGATTTGTCAATCTTCCTTCACAGTTGATCAAAGAACACATTTTGCAAATTTTAGTTATATGAATTAATAAATACACAAAGAAGTCTTAAAGATAAAAGTCCCATTTCACAATAAAACCCAGAAATTTTAAACACAAATGAAAGCTCCAAATGGTCACATTGAATGACAGAATTGAGGTAGTTCAAATTCTGTGTCTTCGTCTTTATTCACTATGCTGTAGTTTATTCTGAATCTGCTGTTTAACTGCAGAGATAGTTAGCACCACCCAGCTGTGTCCCTGAAGTGAGCACCAGTGATTCCCAAACACCCTACCAACATTCTCTCAAAAGCAGTGCAGGGGGCGAGTCCATGTGTGTCAAAGGCCAGCGGTAACTGGGGCTTCTCTGAAATAACTTCCATGTGGCATACGGTGTTTATTAAAGGATAAGAAATAAAAAATATGCTAAATTGTTGCTCACATGTATATTATTAAAACTCAGTAGAAACTATACCAATTGTTTAGAACTTAGACTAATAAAAGATTTTCTTCTCAGAGGAGTATTTTATCACCAGCATTGTTTAAAATTGCAGGTTCATAGTAACAATAAAAAGACTGATTTTTAGTCATTTTAATGTCATTTTTTAATTCTCTACAGACAATTCTCTTATTGCCTGTGCCTGCAGTAGGTGCTTTCACTGCACTACTTTTGGGGTATTGGTGCAAATTATATCTAAACCCAACTTTTTTCCACTCCTATTGTTACCAACTTGGTTCAGGAAACCATCCTTTCTCACCTGCATTATTGCAATTGCCTTTTAACTTTAGAAGTGAA
Organism: Varecia variegata; assembly: GCA_028533085.1. Classification (NCBI taxonomy): domain Eukaryota; kingdom Metazoa; phylum Chordata; class Mammalia; order Primates; family Lemuridae; genus Varecia; species Varecia variegata. Next base: position 1,863 of record JAQIFY010003213.1, on the reverse strand, counting down.
GTTGCTGCTTAAGCCTTTTCCTCTCCCCAACCTATTCTTAATATGGGGGGGGGTCTTTTAAATGGCAGATGGTTCAGTCACTTCTCTATTCAAAATCTTCAAATGACATCTCATCTGTCTAAATCAGAGTAAAATCCAATGAAAAGACAAGTCACAAACTAGGAGAAAATATTTGCTAATCACATAGCAGGTAAAAAACTTGTATCTAGAATACATAAAGAATTCTCAGACTTCACTCATAAGAAAACAAACAACCCAGTAAAAAAGAGGCAGATGGCTTGAACACACAGTTTACAGAAGAATGTATACAGATGGCAAGTAAGCACAGAAAAAGATGCCCAATATCATTAGTTATTAAAGAAATGTGAGTTCAAACCATAATGTGATACCACTTGACTACTGTTAGAATCTGAGTGTCAGGGAGGAGCAACTGGAACTCTCATACAATGCTGGTAGGATATAAACTGGAACAACCACTTTGGAAAATAGCTTGGCAGTTTCTTAAAAAGTTAAACATATACCTGCCATATGACTCAGGCATTCTACTCCTAGGTATTTATCCAAGAAAAACAAAAAACATATGTGTACACAATGACTTGTAGGTGAATGTTCACAGCAGTTTTATTTGTATTTAATAATAGCCCCAAACTGAAAGCAACTCAAATGTCTACCAGGAAGTGAATGCATAAACAAATCATAGTTTATCCATGCAATGGAAGACTACTCAACAATAAAAAGGAACGAACAATTGAAACACATAACAATATGGATGAATCTCAAAATAACTATGCTGAGTGAAAAAAAGCCAGGCCAAAAAGAGAACATATTGTATAATTCCATTCGTGTAAAATTCTGGAAACTGAAAACTAATCTGTAGTGACAGAAAGCTGATCACTTTTTTGTGGTTGCCTGGGGACAAGGAAGACCTCCCATGCAGACCCTCTTCTTTCCCATGGGGTCACAGCTCCTGCCACAGCCACTGCCACTTCTGCTGATACCATTACTGCCTCCAATCTGGGCCCAGCTGACCCTTGGTTCCCAAAGCGCCCCAAACTATGCCAAGCAAGTGGCTATATGTTCACCATGAACATAGTCCTGAGTCCATGCTTGTGTGGGCTGCTATTGCACCACAACTGAATGACTCTGCTCCCACTGGGTGTATCTCACAAGGGTGCTCCATTGTCCTATCTGATTCACTTACACGACACAAGTTCAAAGATAAAATTATTAAGAATTTCAAGATGGTGATAGAGCATTCACTCAAGCGTTCAGCTCTTCTCTCAATGACAGAAGTTGCACACCCTGGATCTTGAGATGTAGGGAAAATGGACTCATCATGCACCTTTGTGACAGGATCAATCAGTGTGCACATCCTGGAGAGAACCTGGCATTGTTTAGTCAGGTGCAAAAATTCAACAACCCAGCAATTCTACTCTGCATATATAACCCAGAAAACATCTTCTCCAGGCCCATAATAGAACATGTATGAGAATCCTTACTAAGATACTGTATGTAGTTAGTAGAGAACAAGAAGCGAGGCATCCACCATCAAGGAATGAATGAATAATGGTGGAGGCATATTATGGAACAATTAGAAGCAATGAACTAGTTCAGTGGTTCCTACTCTGGCTGCTCACCTGAGGAACTTTTAAAAATTCTTAATGCCTAAGTCCCTGTGCCTGAATTAGTTGATTTACCATGGGGACTGGTATTATTTAGAAGTTCCCTGAGTGATTTTAGAGTTGAAAATCATTGGACAAGATGGACATACAGCAATGTGCAAACATATTTTAAAAATTAAAATGCATCATGGCCGGGAGCGGTGGCTCACGCCTGTAATCCTAGCACTTGGGAGGCCGAGGC
>JAQIFY010003212.1:0-12727 GCA_028533085.1 Varecia variegata | reverse complement strand
CCCTCAGCCTTTCTAGAGTTGCATTCCATATGTGTCGGCCAAGAGAAGACACCTCCGCTGTGTGGGGAGTTGGGACACGATGGATTTCTGACCTGGAAACCCACCACAGGATGAACGCAGCTGTCCTGTGCTGGAGCAAGCCCTGTGCTACCCAGACACAGGGAGAAAAGACAACAGGGTTCTGTCCTTAACATTCAACCTGTAGTCACTCTTTTCTATTGACTTGCTTTATATTCTGTCTGTTTCTACTTCAGAATACATTTTATTATTTTCTGTCCTGTCTAATGCATTATTGAGAGGATTCCTGGTCACCAGAGTCATGCATATGGAGAAGTCTCCAGCCTCGTGGTCATGTAGACTTTCTCTGGCCTCTGAAGTCTGCTGTCAGCTTCAGCGGAGCAACTGCAGCCACCATCACCGCTGCTCCAAACACCCTGCACAAATGACAACAGACAGCATCGGTCTGGCCAGGGAGCCCACCAAGGACTGCAAAACACAAAACAAGTTGCAGCAACACTTGGCCCTTCCCCAACACACTCCTGAAAATAAACAGCAATTACCAACCTGCTCCAGGGCAGGCCTGTCAGCCACTTCATATAAAACCAAAGCTCGAAAGTCAGCTCTCTGCCTGTCTCTGCCTCTCCACAGGATGGGACGCATGGTGGCGCTGTCTCCTTTCAGTTAGATTCTGCTCGTGGGTCGCCAGGCTGTCTGTGCTGCCAGCTCTGCGCCAGGCTCACGGAGGTGACAGAGCTGCCCACCCTGCTGCTTCTTGCCCAGTCTGACAGGGAGGTGACCCAGAGACAGACGGTTCCATTCGTGCCATTCACCTGTGGGTTTATCTATTCCACAGATTTTTATTGAGTGCCTGCTGTGTACCTGACTCAGTTCACTCATCATTCATTCATCCAGCAAGGATTTGGGGTGCCTACTTCGTCTGGCACTGGGACAGAGCGATCAACAAGTCTGGGTCCTTGCACACCACGAGGTCATGTCTAGTGGGAGAGATGGGCAAGCGACCACCCACATGGTCTCCAGGGACACAGCAGGAGCAAGATCTGGGGACGTAAGAGCACAGACTTGGGATACACACACCCTCACCCAGGTCTGGGGGCACAAGGAGTCCCTGAGAATATGGTATCCCAGCCAAGGACGAGGAACATGGGGAGTGTGCTCGGCAGAGGTGGGAGGAACTTTCCTCTGATGGGAGTGGAGCCCGCAAAGGCCCGGGGTAAGGGTATTGGTGACTCAGCTGGGGCTACCCAGAGTCTGGGATGTGCAAGCGGGGAGAGGCTGTCTCGCTGGGACTGGCACCCGCTGTAACTGCAGAGTGACAGTGCAGCCTCCCCCAAGGCCAGCACACGGAGCTGCCCTGCACAATCCTCTCTGCGTGCAGTTGAGAAGGGCCTCTCACCCTGCCGACCCGCAAGGAATTTTGTTGGGCTCTCCTCTGTGGTTTTCAGCATTTTAGTATTTCTACCTATTTTTTCTAATTTGGAAAGAGTTGCAGATGCTCCCATCATAGCACCCTGCCAAACCCTTTTCCCGTGTCACTCTCTCCAAGCCCTCCCCTTCCACCTTGTGAACTCTGGCACAGCTGGCTCCGAAGGATTCCAGCTCTCCCTCACCGAGCTTGCAGTGAAGACAAGAAAAGGAAAAGCACCTGTCTCCCTGCAGAGCCATCAATGGCACACCTGACATTTTTGGCTAGAGAACAAGTGCACTAACATAAAAACATGTTTCCCCAAAGGAGTCCAGTATGATGGGGACATTAGTTTATAGCCTTCAGATCCCTTGTCACAATTGTAGTTAAATTGTTAGTGGTGCCATGTTTTGTTTGTTTTGGTTTTTAGTTTGGGGTAAGCTTTCAAAGATTCTATTACAGTGGAGTGTGCATATCAAGTGCAGAGATGAGTTTATATTCCATAATACACAGACTATGGCTTGTCTACATCTACATTAGAATTGATTGATAGATGTATCTACTTCAACATCAGCATAAGTATCGATGATACAGACATAGAGATGTACAGATACTCCCTCATTCCTTCCTCCCATTCTCCTTCCCCAGACGCACGCAGGAGCCAGCTTCAATGTTTGATACATTGGACATGCATGTCCTCAAATACGCATGTCTTTCTGTAAAAGATGTAGAGGTGTTTTGTATACATACATGGGCCAGAAATAACACGTGTTATATCAGGATTTAAATCTCATTCTGTTTCTTCTCCATTTCCTTTTGACCAAAGGTTTACAGTGTCTCGTTGCTCTGCTACACCCAGGTCATTGCTCCTCAGTGCTGCGTAGCTTCATTCCACAGTTGCTCCCACCTTATTTGATCTCCAGCACCGTGTAGTGGACACCGGGTTTCCACCATTGCATCGTATCATAAACAAAAGAACAGACAAGCTCCTGTGCTTGCATCCCAACCGGGCTGATCAAGGACTCCTCTGAGATGCTGGGCAGGAGTTGGGCGGCTAGTCCCAGGTCCACCCACACACTGCATGTGGCCCAGTCCTCCAGGGTGGCCACAGCAGTCTGGACTCCAGGGCTCCCATCTGCCCACATCCTTCCCAATATGCGATCCCATTCCCTGTCTGATTGTTGTTGTTCTGTTTTGTGTAAAGCACCGTCTTGTGATTTTAACTTGCATGGTGAGAATCTCTTCATGAATTTGTTAGGCATTTGGACATCCATTTCTGTAAATTGCCGTTCATTTTCTTTACTCATTTCTCTGTTGCAGTGTTCTCTCTTTTCCCTGTATTTTGAAGGAATTCCTATTGGCTTTGCCTCCTCCTATTGGCTTTCCCTACTGTAATTCTCATTGTACAGAAATCCTTAATTTGGAGGTAAGCTAACGTCTAGCTTTACATTTCAGGGTTATGATTTAACAGCTTTGTTAAAGCAATTAGTTGCTTGATCCTTGTGGTTCCCACTGGACTTCAAGGGTAGGAACCAGGGCAGCCTTGAACCCCCCAATGTCGAGAAGAGCATTTGTTATATTTGCTCCTGAAAAAAGTATTTAGAGAATGGATGAGACCAGCACCGGGCACGTTGTGTACATTCAGTAAATGGCAGCTGTTATTTGAATGAATGAGATTTTTCTCAGGAGAAAACTATAAATAAATGTAGTGAAGCAATCTTCTGCAGAGAGAAATACAAAATCAAACCCAAAGAAATGAAAGCTAAAACACCAACAAACCTCAGTAAACATGAAGGATTTCCTGGTTTCATAAGCGGTTTGAATGTTTTCATTCAGTGTGGAAAGGCTTTGTGGGGTGTGGAGCCAGATTTCTGACTCAGGAGTGGCATTGCCACAGCAGGATTCTGTCTGTCTGTCTGTTTTGGTTTTGAAGTAGAAACGTCACAGTCATGTGTGGGTGATGTGGAAACCGAGATGGTGTCCCATGTCTGAGTAATCCACATGTGATATGACACAGTAATTCTACACCTGAATACCCAAGAGAAATGAAAACACAGAAACTTGTACGTGAATGTTCATAGCAGCACTATTCATAATAGCCAAAAGGTGAGAACAACCCAAATGCCCATCTACTAACAAATGGATAAACAAAATGTGGTATGTCCATACAATGGGATGTTTTTCAGCTGTAAAAAGGAATGTAGTATTTATCATGCTATATCATGGATGAAGCTTGAAAGCATGCTAAGTGAAAAAAATAGTCACAAAAAACTACATATTATTGAAATGCCCAGAATAGGGAAATCTATAGAGACAGAAAGTAGATTAGTGGTTGCTTATGACTGGGAGAGAGGCATGGGGCGATAGGAGGATGATAGCTAAAGGGTCCAGTGTTTCTTTCTTTGTTTTCTATTTTAGCGACAGAGTCTTGCTTTGTTGCCCAGGCTTAAAAGCATTGGCATGATCATAGCTCACTGCAGCCTCCAACTCCTGGGCTCAAGCTGTCCTCCCACACTTAGCCTCCCAAGTATCTGGGACCACAGGTGTGTGCCACCATGCCCAGCTGTTTTTCCTTATTTTTTGTAGAGATGGGCTCTTGCTGTGCCACCCAGGCTGTCTCGAACTCCTGGCCTCAAGTGATCCTCTTGCCTTGGCCTCCTAAAATGCTGGGATTACAGATGTGAGTCACTGCACCCACCCCAGTGTTTCTTTTTGAAGTGATAAAAATGTTCTAAAATTGGCTGTGGTGATGGTTATACAAAAAGTCATTGAATTGTATGCTAAATGGTTAAATTTTATGGTATGTGAATTACACCTTAAGAAAGCTATAAAAAGAAAGTCTCAAGTTGTTTCTATGAGTATACATGTAGAACTATCTCATTCTTTATAATAACAGTACAGTATCCATAGCACAGATGTGCCATGATTTCATTTGAACCATTACCCTAGTCAGGGACATTCATGTTGTTTCTGATTTTGCATTATTACTAACGATGTAAAAAATGTCTTTGTAATACATCCTTGTGTTCATATGTAGATATTTTTGGTGGGCTATTTTCATAGATCTTTTAGACCATAGAAGACCAGAGTTATTGCCAAAGATTTTACAAATTGAGTAATTGTCTTATCAGAACAATCTGACTTAGGGTTTGGTGGTATGACGGCAATCTTGATCAAGCCTTCTCTGGAAGATTGGTTGTCAACATTTATTCTTTCAGTGATTCCTGTAGTCTTTAATTCATCCAGTTTATTAAGGATCAAGGCTGGCCAAGCCCTTGGCTGGGTGCTGAGGATCTAGGCACCAGGATCTCAGTCTGGGGCAGGGGGTGGGTTGGGGTGGGGATGGTGAACAGGCAATTGCAATACTCTGTGATGTACGAAAAGCACCCAGCCCAGTTTCCTCAGGGTGCTCTGTTCTCCCTAATGCTGCCTGCCAGGCTCACACCAAGTCCTTGGCCACCACCATGCCCTGCAGACATACACAGTCTCCCATGTGTAAGAATTACAAGCCTAATCATGGTAACATGTGCTTAATAACATAAAAAATACACACACAAAAAACAAACAAATGAGAAACCTAGGAACACACAAATGCCCACCAAGAACAGAACAGATGAGCAACTGTGGCATGCATATTCATGTCATGGAACAAGAAAGAGGAGGAATACACTACGCTCCACATAAAGAAATCTCACAATTGCAATGTTGAGCAAATTATGCGAGTTACAAAAAAAAATCATACTGTATGATTTCTTTTATTAAAAAGTCAAAAACAGACACTACAGACATCTTTAGTGTAGAGGAATACCTTCTTAAAAAGAAAAGTATAAATAATACAGAGAAGTAACTGCCATAAACGAAGCATAATGACCACTGTAGGAGACAGAGAGAAAAGGTGAGTGAGACAGAGCGAGTGAGAGGGTGTGTGACGGTGAGAGACGGAGAAGGTCTGTGGGAGAGAGAGAGCGGGAGAGAGACAAGAGGGCGGAAGCAGATGCCCCTCAAAACCAGCTCACACAGGCCGGACCAGCAGGTGCCGCACACTTACTGAACAGCCCCGTGTGTCCCGCAGTGCGCTGGCTCCGGCCGCCCAGGAAGGAAACGCGTCTGCCCGCGTGTCTGGGGAGACAGCCCAAACTGCGCAGCCGCGGCACGGCGGTGGCTGCCAGTGCGTCTCGGACGCCCTCCCTGCTCAAAGCCCCCGGAGAGCACCACCAGAGAGGAGAGGTGACCTGCACAAAGTCCCCAACTTGTAAGTGGTAGATCTGGGACTCAGACCTGATTCCAGATCCCAGCTCCTGCTGCCCCACCATGCTGTGTTCCAAAAGGCTCCTCACCCCCAAGGGAGAAGGAAATTCACACCGATAGGTGCTTTCCACCTGGTCTCTGGATCCTCCTCACCCTCTCAATACATCTTTAAGTCGTCTTGCTGATTATCTCTGCCTGTCTTTTATCATTTGTACTGAAGAGCTTTTTCTGCCTCGATTATGCCAATTTTTTTTAAACAGGGTCTCTCTCTGTCACCCAGGCTTGAGTGCAGGAGTGCAGTGGTGTGATCATAGCTCCCTACAGCCTTGACCTCCTAGGCTCAGCCTCGCCAATAGCTGGGCCTACATGCATGTGCCACCATGCCCAGCTAATTGTTTTTATTTTTGTAAAAATGTGGTATGGCGATGTTGCCCAGGCTGATCTCAAACTCCTGGGCTAAAGCGATCCTCCTGCCTTGGCCTTCAAAGTGCTGGGATTACAGGTGTGAGCCACCACAGCTGGATGATTTGCCAAATTTTAAAAGATTCTTCCTGAAGATTTTCTGCTAAAAGTACCAAAAAATGAAAAAAAATCACTTATCGAGTTATATAATATGATACCGTGAACAAATGTGAGCCTGAAAGAACCAATCCTTCAAGATGGATCTTAAGTGGCCTAAATTTAAAATAGAGCCTAGAGGCCATTTTCTGACTAGAGGTCACACAGGTACTCCGAGTTCCCCCAAAAAACCACACCTGTTTAACTCTGGGACCTTCAGAACTCGCCTGAGCCAACCAATCAGAGCTTCCTCCACCGGCCAATCAGAGCCCAGCTGTATCAACCAATCAGAGCTAAGCAAGTTTTCATCCTTCATTTGCATAAATTAACCTGATTGGGAACCTGGGTAGGAACTTTTGCTATAAAACTTGAAACTTCCGTTTGTTCCCTAAAACACACCCTCTTTTTACACCTTGGTTTGCAAATTGTTCACTGGAATAAAGTCTCTTTCCTCCAGATTCTTTTCCAGAGTACTTTTATTTACATTGGTGGTGTCAGAAATGCTTTTCAAGTTCATGTGTAATCTTTTCAAGTTCAGTTAGTAGTCTTTTGGCAGATGGGATCAGTCTAATATTGTTGGTTTGATGATAATGGCTATGTCTTCTGAGTTATCAGCAAAATATGCATATATTTAACTGTAGCTTTCTTACTTTTATGGTACTTGCCTGGCACGCAGTATCATAAAATTGGTTGATAGAAAATTTGGCTTGGGGTGGTGGCTACATTTGTCTAGTGTCTCATGAACTTTTTCAAATATTGTTAAGAGTGAACAAATTGAATGAATGTAAATGGGATAGAAGTTTGTAAATGAACTTTTGATAATGGTTATGTTTTGTAATATGTTTACTTGAAAAGATTTCTCAAATATCTTTAGTAACTATATCCTTAAAATTTTGCTAAGTGATAGATGTTCCCTGAATATCTAGATCATTTCCAGGTAAGACATAATGCTGAGACATTTGTTGCTGAATATGAGCTTAGGCTTGTATAATTTTGTCTTCTTATTTTGGAAAAACAAAAGTTATCTGAGTCTGTTAGTAAATATGTACTGTTCCATATTTAAGAGTTGTTGTGTTAGAAAACCTACGCATCTGGAAATTGTAAAATGTGTATTCAGGAATTTTTGGTATGCGATTGATGGTTACAAGTTGCTTACTCCCTAGGTTTTTGCCGAAAATTAGAATTGCTAACATTGAAATTAACGTGTGTGATTAAACTGCTAGAGATAAGAAAGACAATTCTGTATGCAAGTGTATGAGGAGGGTAGGATGTATTTTTGGTAAGGAAGGTTGAAAAGAAAAGAGAATAATTTTGTATGAGAAAGATTCTTATACGGTAAATTTTTGTTCTAGAGTAAATTACTGGTTATTTTAGAAAGAGGAAGTATAGGACAAAGCAGAAAATCCAAGCATGTCATAAATGTCCAAAGCAAGTCATAATAAGGTTTCTGAAAAAATTTATAAAAGAAATTTTATAAATTCTTTTGGAAATTTGGCTATCATTAGAAGGGAATTATTTATGGGTCTTTCTAAGGATTAGACTTTGATGTTAAAAACACACTGATACAGAACTTAAAAATTTGGTCCTCTGGGTTAGAACAACAAGGTTTTCTTAAAATACTGATTTGCTATTAGTAAATTGCAAGAGATTTTGATCAATTCTGAAATCTGTTTCATTAATGCCCATTCTCGAAACTACAAACAGTTTCTATTTCTGCCACAGTTCTTTCCTGAGATCTGTCCAGTTTCCCTGGTTTCAGGTTGGAAATGTAACCCTCTTTCTTTCTATCCTTAAAAGATGTATCTTTCTGTTTGGCTAGGATGACGACTCTCCTTCAACCTTGTCGTCAAATCCTGTAACTTTTTTCTCCGGTTCTAGCACTACTGTTACGGCCTGGTGCTAAAGTGTTTGTCTTGACGGTCTAGAAAAGCAGACTCTCCTCCAATATAACTTGATTCTGCACTTGTGCCTTTTCTGGATATGTCTGAGTTGTTCCATGCCTCCAGGAAACTTTCCATGTTGTTGCTAAGAACCGTGTATCCCCTGCTCTACGTCCTGGTTACCTTGTCTATATTCCCCTATAATACAGTGTACACCGCAACCCTAGACACACTCTTCTTGCGCCTGAGTAAATTTACGTAGCCTGTTTTTTGAATCCGGCTTATCTTCCAGGTTATCTAAATGGGCTTTATATAAGGAGAAGCAATCACACTGCAGGAGGTTTGCTTTTCTCTGTCTTTTAGGCCCAGGAAACAAAGATTCTGTGCTTTAACAAGGTCGTTTCCTGTGCTTCATGTCATTTTTATTAGGTTTTTCATTAGTTAGCAAAACAAGGCTTTAAAGAGGTCAAGGTTTTTATATCCATATAACTTTCTGTATTGCTTCTGAAGTCATTTGATTGGCACTGCCAGCAAATGAAGAACTGTTATTGAGCAGTGACCTGTGACTCTATTTTGATCAAGTATTCACAAACCTTTTGACATCTTTAGCAGGATTTCCCTAGGATCAAAATCCTACATTAAGTCTTTTTGACCTAAAATTAACTTTGAAATTTTCTAGTGGACCCTTGAAGAGCATCAAAGACTGTATCTCTCATCTTGTAGAGATATTAAATGATTAGGCATATTTGGTAAAACATATGGGGAGCATTGTCAAATAAGAAATGGTGTTTAACTTCCTTTACATTATATTTGTGTAAATGCGTTATTAAAATGTGTTCAAAAATTGTATAAGATTCCCAAAATTCTGAAATGTCATGGTCTGTGTTACTTATAATTATGATTATAATGTTAAATTTTTGTATGCCACAGAAATAAACAAATTTCCTTGTCAGTTGTAATCTCTCATCAGATTTTTGACCATGGCTATCTGGGGTTTTTTGTCATCCACAGTTGTTTTAAGTTCTTCTCTGGAAGCACTTGCAATCTGCTATAGTCCAAAATTGCTGTTCATGGAAGTAGTAATCAAGTTTGAGCAAAACAAAATTAATTACATGAAATTAAGTAATTGATAAAGATAATGTTTTATGATTCTTATTTAAAACATCGTTGGTTCTTTCATTAACTGTTTCATTTTCCAGATTTAATAAAATTTTATTTTATAAACTATCTATAATTTGGTATAATTTGACAAAGTATCCTTCTGTGAACAAATGTGAAAGCATTGCTTTTTGTCCCTACTTGATTTTTCCAAAATTCAGAAACTATTCATGCATATTCTCATTTTTATTTACATAAGTTCAATAAAAATCTGTTCTCTCCTTATAAGCAAGATTCAATTGGAATCCTTGGCTATATTGCCAAGGTTTTGACTGAAACATCATATTTAATAATGTGCATAAATGCCTGGCTCTAAGAGTTCCCAGCCTTACAGTGAATGAGTAAAAATTGTTGCTTCCTGGAAGGCCCAAAAACCTTAAGACTGTAAGTAAAATCTAAAGTCTGCTTTGGTTTGGATTCCTAGCCTCAATAAATTTTAAATCTGAGATTTCTACATGATCAGTGTAGAGAGAAAAGGTTATGTTTCTAAGGAAAAACTAAAGGACACCTGTCATTAGACTGCAGCCCTGTGCATTGTTTTCAAGCTCTTGTCATCTACCTGTAGACTGGTCTAGATCCTGAATTCTAATTTCCTCCAATATTTGGCTACAACCAAATCCCAGTGAAGTCCCCCAGCTCTCTCCTCACAATCAATGCTTTGGGGACATTTCCCCTATTTAATACCAACCAACTAGGGGAATTAGATGTTAAAATTGGGTATGAACTAGTTAGAGCTCTGAATGACACCAGGGTGGCTTTCTGTCCTTAACCATGCATGACACACTTTCAACGTCCCTTCCCCAGAGTTCTGAATCCATCCAGATGGTCAGGGGAGCAACCAGCCAGTGGCAGTTTCTAAATCTCTACCTACCCCCTTCCAACTGGGGCCCCTTGCTGGCAGTCATTACCTTTTGTTTGTCCCATGGGCCCCTGCATACCTCCTAGAAAGGGACTTCTTAGAAACCTATCCGGCCCCTATTTCCTTCTCTCAAAAAGGGGAAGTAATGCTTGAGTTACCCTCACCAGGAGATTTTGCCACAGATAAATGGCCACAGAAATGGCTTTTACCTAAATCTATTCAGTTAGCCTCACCAATGTTACCCACCCTGCTCTCCAAGAGCTACCCGAGAGTCTGTGCACAATCCAACACTGACAATAACCCCCAGATTATGAAAATGATAGTTGTGGGCACTCCCGAGAATGCGAATTACCCAGAGGGGTTAGCCCTAGTGAAGGAGGTAGGTGGGGAAGGTTTCTGGGGTCCTGGTTCGAACTAAGCCCTGCTTGGAATGGATGCTTGATCAGAATCTTCCCCCACGCTGCTAACAGAATTGCCTGCTCCACTGCCCAGGCCATCAGCACACAAGGTCCCCAGGTGGCCTTGCCCATGGGGTCCTAGACAACTGCATTGTGTTAGAATATCTCCTTGCTGCACGGGGAGGTTTTGTGCTGTCACTAACACTTCCTGCTGCACCTGGGCAAATACTTCCAGTGAGGTTGAATTAGAAACATCTAAGATCCTAAAGCTGGCCAAATCTCTGAAAGAGACAGCTTCAGAAAGCCTCCTGGCTGGACTTACTGGACTAAATTTCAAATCTCCAGATATTTCCAACTGAATTCCCTCAGTACAGGATCCCTTCTGCACTCTGCTGTGCAGGGCTTAATGATCTTCCTTGTGTTTGGGCGAAGGATCTGGCTCTTCTTTAAAACTGCTCTAGCCTGTTTTAACAGAAGTCTTTGAGAGACTCCCACCGGGAGCATACTGACCCAACACCTTGAGACTTGAAACTCACTCCAGCCAGAAACTGGAACCAACTTGACCCAAGAGCATTCGATTCCAATTAGGCACCTGGGCGCCTCTCATAAGTAAATTGCTCTAGTTGCTCAACTGGCTTTTCCCCTGCCACTAGGATCCCTGTGCAGGACTAGACGGACCTGGAGCAGGTGGCCAGCCACCTAGTACTATGATGGAATGTAACCTACCTACATAGTCATCCCTGTTGTCTGCCTACAAGTTTCAACCAAAAGGGGAAAATGTGAACAAATGTGAACCCAAAAGAGCCAATCCTTCAGGATGGATCCCGAGTGGCTACTGGGCCTAACTTTGACATGGAGCCTAGAGGCCCTTTGTTGACTGGCACATTGACTGACACACTAGAAAAACAAAGTTTTCCCCTGGGGCCATGGTGTTTTATTATAAAAATAGAACAAAAACTTCAAAAACAAAATGATCCTTTCTAATTTAATGACAAATTTGTTATTTTTTATTGTTTTCTGTGTGTGAGTTATATGCAACCTGAAAAATAGTTCACCTGCCTTCCAAGGTAGAGATGTGTGAGTTACATACACTTCACAAGGCCTCGGGCTCAAAGCTAGCATGGGTTAAATACAACTCACATGGCAGTTAATGTGCTAGAGGCCACACAGGTACTCTGAGTTCTGGGAAAACCCACAGCTCTGTAACTGTGGGACTTTCAGAGCTCATCTGCCTCAAGCAATTAGGGCTCAGCTGTATCTGCCAATCAGAACTAAGCGAGTTTCAATCCTGCATTTATATAAACAGACCTGATTGGGAACCTCAGCAGGAATTTTTGCTATAAAAACAAACCCTTCCTTTGTTTTCCAGAATGCACATTGGTTTTACACAGAAGGCCGGATCTCCCTGGTTTGCAAACTGTTCACTGGAATAAAGTCTCTTTCCTCCAAATTTCTTTTGAGAACTTTTGTTCACAGTACTTAATTCTAAAAATAATGCTGATATGTATCTGTTGTTATCATTTACTGTGGATTTCTTGTGAAGTTTTCCTAACTTCTGGCATCTCAGCCTCAAAAAGTATTATGAAACTTCAGTTCTGTTCCTTCCTAGGAAACAGGCCGCTGCCCCCCCACCATGGATTCCAAGGGGGTCCCTACCCTCATGAAAGCCCTCTTTAATAAACTTGGGGGGACACAGATAAACACATCAGAATGCAGTAAATGATATCAGAGAGATACATCCAATGCCTGATCAGTACAGGAATGCGAAGGCCCAGCCACCTCAGCCCAAACCCACTCAAGCCCAGAGCTGTCTGTGCGGCTGCTTAGCTGTCCGGCCCACTCCACTGCCTTCTGATTCAAGCCCTCTAATGGGTCATCTGTCATTGCGGTTTTAATTGTATTTGCCTGATGATCAATGACATTGAGTATCTTTTCACGGGTTTAATATCCATTTGCATATCCTCTTTGGGGAAGTGTCTGCTGAAATTTTTGAACTATTTTTTAATTCGTTTGTTTGTGTTCTTAAGATTGAATTAAAAGTTCTTTATATTTTATGGATAGATGTCCTGTATCAGATATATGATTTGCAGACATCTTCTCTCAGGCTTTAATTTCTTCTTCTATGCATCGTGCTTTTGGAGCAGTGTTTTAAAAACCTTTTTGAAGCCTGAGGAAACAAAGATTTTTTGCCAATTTTTTTTTT
>JAQIFY010003211.1:0-12729 GCA_028533085.1 Varecia variegata | reverse complement strand
TTGTGGCTCTGCCCATTTCCACAGGGAGGTCAGCCTCGCCCCTTAGGGATGGTTTTGTTTCCTGCCTGTCCATTCAGCTGGGGAGGGGGAGGGGCCGCCTGGTGCAGCCTGGGACTGGGACTTGCAGGGGGGGTGGACGGCTCCTCTGGGCTCCCCAGCACGGGCGCCAAGTGAGTGCTGTGCCTGTGTGAGCCGCGTGAGCAGCTGTCGGGCAGAGCTCATTATGGGGGATAATGTAAGCAGAGTGACATGGAATATCTGTTCTCTCCCCACTATTACACTTGTCGCTCGCTGTCTTCCTCTCGCAGGTGAGCTAAGGGGTTTGATTGCCTGTGTGTCGCATCTCTCCATAACAACCCGGCAAACGAGACAATCCAGACAATCCGACTGCTCAGAGCAGTTTGGCTGGAAGTGGCTTCCCAGCAAACCCGGGTCCTGGGAATGGCTGCAGTGGCATCGTCCCCTGCCCCTCCCCGGAGAGACTGCATGACAGTAAGGCCACTTTCCTTTATCCCAGAGAACAAGGAGGATGCCATTACACTCGGGCAATCTTGTTGCCGTGACAGAACAGACATGGAAATGACTTCAAATGCTCTAGAGAGCCTGGTGGCAGAGCCTTGTCCTCAAGTGGTGTTTTGACCCAGCTGAAGGGCCTCACAGGTAGACAGCTGGGAGTTGTGGAGCTCATCCAGGGCCCAGAGGGTTTTAGCAGGACAGGAGTTGGGTCTGGGAGGGCCAGGGCCCCTGAGCTGGCCGAGCACAGAATTGCCTGTGGGGCTCACTGATAACACAGAGCTGGGATCATGTCACGTCTCTGGGGGTGAGACCCAGAAATCTGTATTTGAACAATTCCAGGGGGGCTCTGAGGCACAGCCAGAGTGGGGGAACTGCTGATCTGGCCTCATCTCTACCCCCATGTTACAGATGTGCAGACCGAGGCCAGAGTAGTCAGGTGACTTATCTGATGTGTGGCAGAGTGAGTCATTTCGAGGTGCAGAGCAGGTTCTGGGAAGGTGACGGAGAGCTGTTTGCATTTGCTGCATGCTATGTTATGGCACAGTGGACCCTAAGACAGGAGATGAGTGGGCCTAACTAACCTAATTAAACGAGCCCTGCCGAAGCAGAGTTTTCTCCCGCTGGTGGCAGAAGGGGCAGTGGGAGGGAGGCATGGGCTGGGTCTGATGAATCCTTGCAGGCCGGAGATGGAGGGGCTCACCTGACATGACAAGTGGTGCAGACAGCTGTGCGAGTGCGGAGCAGTCCCTGCTGACAGCCAGCAACGGCATGGAGACCCCAGTCCTACAACCATAGGGACTGAATTCTGACGACAGCCGGAATGATCCTGGAAGGAGCTTCTTCCCTCTCCA
Source organism: Varecia variegata (assembly GCA_028533085.1). Taxonomy (NCBI): domain Eukaryota; kingdom Metazoa; phylum Chordata; class Mammalia; order Primates; family Lemuridae; genus Varecia; species Varecia variegata. Next base: position 11,362 of record JAQIFY010003211.1, on the reverse strand, counting down.
CATGAGGGCTCCGGCCACACCCTGATTTCAGCCTTCTGAGCCCTAAGCAGAGAATTCACTTGAACCTGCCCCAACTTCTGACCCATAGACTATGAGATAATAAATGGGGGTGCTGTAGGCCACTAAATGTGTGGCAATTTGTTTTGCAGCAGTAAAAAACGAATACTCTAAGTCTAACATGCAGTCATCTGACCTGGAATCCATCCTTCTTAATTTCTGGCCTCACCTGGGAGACAAAATCTGCTTCCCTATCAGCGAGGAGCAGGTCAACTAAGTGCTCATCCCCTTTTCTTTTCCAAATCTTGCGGGTTCTCGGAGACTTCCCGTACCCCATGTGAGTTCCCACCTGTGGACAAAGGGTCAGTTACCTCTAGTTCTGACCTCACTGCAAGGGCAGTGATGACAGATGCATCTTGAACCTCAAGAATGATCTAGCCTCGTGCTTCCCAGCTTACCCCAGTAGTGGCGAGGGTGCTAATGGTGACCATGACAACAGAGCAGGTACTAACACATGCTTCCTATGTGCCAGACAGTGAGCTAAGGGCTTTCTCTGTGTTACCTCACTTCATCCTCACAGTGACCTCATTATTATTATTATTGTGACTCCCATTTTGCAGATGAAGAGGCTGAGGCTCGGAGAGGCACGAGACCAGTGTGAATTACTGCGAGCAGGTGGTCGAGCCAGGATCTGAGTAGCATCCGGCCCCAGAACCCGTGGTCTTAATAGTCACGGACTCTCTCCCTCCCTCTGCACCACGTGCCCCATATTTTTAAAGATCTTTGTCTACCAAACAAACTGCATTTATCAAGTAATAATTTGTTTTCCCATTTTTTATTAATCAAAGCCATGTATGGCTGCCAATCAGGGGTTCAGATCAGCATGAGATTAGTGGTGTTATCACACTGAGTTGATATAATTCTAGCCAAAAGCAGAGAAATGATGTCTCAGTTAGTAGTCTGTGCAGCCTTATCTTTGGTAAATGTGTCGTTTCTGCTAGGCATACAGAAATATTAAAGTAGCTCACAAGCCCCTGTTACTACCTGTGAGAACCCGCAGGGGTCTGGGGACTGAAGATTTGGACCACTGGTCTAGATCAACTGGACCCTCGTTATCTGCTCTGCCCAGGCCTCCACGTGACCTGCCCAGGCACCTTTCCTCCACAGAGAGGGGGCTGCATAATCCCCTCTGCCCCCAACCACCACCACTGCCAGGGCAGAGAAGATAGTGTGATACCCCCTTTAGTCTTCCCCCCAGTGCACACACATGCACGTGCACACACACACCATGCATGCATACATGCACACACAGACACACAACTCCATGAGCGAGCGTCATTCTCTCTTCCAACAGAGTGAAGTTCAGTCTTAGTCTAGAACATAGAGCTTTCTAATCTCACGTCACCATGGATGCACAGAGGCACGAACATATGTGAGTGGGGAGGGCTGTTCTTCACATCCTGACTATATGTAGTCAGAATGCTGTTTCCTATACCATGTGTCTAGTACCATGAGCCTCTGAATGTCATTCATTCACTCAAAATGTATTTGTTTAACATCTAGGATGTTGCAGGCATTGTTAGGTGCTGGGGTTTATTGCAAACAAGGGAGCAAGGCCGCTGCTGTCATGGAGCTCCCAGTCTAGGGAAGCCAGACTGAGCCGTTATGATTAAGTCCAGCGGAGCGCCATAGAAGTGTGAAGCTGGGGGTGTGCAGGCAGGAGCACTACAGCCTAGAGGTAGTGCAGGCAGGATTCCTGGAGTGGAGAACTTAAGGATGAGCAGGAGTTGGTCCGGTGGGGAGAATGGAGGGGCAGTGTGCAAGGCAGGGGACCCCATGGTGGTCAAGAGCCATCGGGGCCCTGTGGGAGGAACAGTGACTGCATTAAGATCTGGGAATAATGTCATGTCAGAGCCATGAGCCCTGCCTGAGGAGCAGGTGACTGGCAGTGCCAGCTGGAGCCAGGGCACTGGTTAGGGTCGACACAGAGGGGTCATTTGTTGGGGTCAATCCTGTAGTTTGCCAACTCATATCACCACCCCTTCCCTACCCCTTTTCATTCCCAACAGGGAACTGTGTCATAGTCTGAGCAAGGAAGGGTCATGAAAAGCTGCAGAAGTCTGCCCAGTGAGAGGTTCACGTGCGACAGAGTGGGAACCATGGTGGGGTCTGTCTTCCGGTGGTCTCATACCAGAATGCTCCACTGGTGGGACAGAGTCCTCCTCTACCTTGGAGAGAACAGTGTGACCAGGCAGGACCGCAGCTGGGAGACTGGCAGTAAAGACAGGATGCCTCCCGGACAGCCCAGAAGTCAAGGTGAGTAACAGGAAGCTATGACTGAAGGGAGGAGAGCCTGTGCCACCTGGGAGTGAAGGAGGGACCTTGCGGCTCCAGGTGTATGTCAGCATCATCAGAGCAGAAATACCTCAGAGGCCAGGCCGAGGTCTCCGAGGCTGCATGAAGGCCTTTCAGGCCAGTGCCCTGGGTTCCTCCCTTTGCTGTCCTCTGAGCCAGAAGTGCAGTGTTTTCATTGGTGATGGAGAGTTCTCACTGGTGTTTCAAGTTAACTGACCACCAGGAGTGTCTATGCACTGCAGCCCAGTTGCTAGGGGCATGGGTAGAGGGCATGGGTAGAGGGCATGGGTGGAGGGCATGGGTGGAGGGGGATGGGTGGATTGGCATGGGTGGAGGGACATGGGTGGAGGGGCATGGGTGGAAGAGCATGCCGGGGAAGCCACCGGGACAGCAGAGGTCAGAGACTGTGTGCCAGGGGGCCCAGTTTGGGTGGGAGAAGTCCTCCACCTGCTCTTTTTTTTTTTTTTTAATTATAGCTTATTCCACCTGCTCTTAAGCATGAGTGGTGGCCCTGACCTCTAGGCATCAGGGAAACGGGAAGAACGAGTTCTCCTTCTGTGTCATCGTATCAAAAATAAACACCATGGCTACATGTATCGTCTGCTTTACAGATGACAAAGCATTTATTATTCGAGATCAAATGCAGATTTCTCTGCCAGCCTGTGAAGCAGACTGGACAGGCATCAATGTTCCCATTTGACAGATGTAGCTCAGAGAGGGGAAGCAATTTACCTAAGGGCACACAGCAAGTGATTCAGAGAGGAAACTGGGACCCAGCCAGGTCAGTGTATGTGAGACAGAGCCTGTGCCTGAGGCCCAGGGAGACACATGTTAACCAATAATCAGAGTCCCAGGGCTCATAGTAGTTTCCTTGGGCTGCCATAACAAATTATAATACCATGAACCGGGTGGCTTAAAGCAACAGAAATTTGTTCACTCACAGTTCTGGAGGCTGAAAGACTGAATCTAGGATCTGGCAGGGTTGGTTGTCTCTGGGGGCTCTGAGGGAGAATCTCTTGCATGCCTCTCCCAGCTTCTGGTGGTCGCTGGCAACACTTGCTGCCTGGTGTGGCAGCATCACTCCAGCCTCTGCCTCTGTCGTCACATAGCATTCTCCCTGAGCCTGTCTCTGTCCAAATTTTCCAGTCATTGGGTTAGGGTGGGTCCACTCTAACCCAGTATGACATCATTTCAACTTGTAAATAGCCTATTTGCAAAGAAGGTCATATTCACAGGGTGGACATGAATTTTGGGGGGACACTTTCAACCCAGTATAGGACAGACTTTGTGGGAGGGAACTCTGGCCATGTAGGTGCAGGGAGGTGGCACACCAAAGAAGAACTGGGTGGAGGGGCCCAGGGTTAATTTGGCCCCTGAGGTTCATGCTGCTCTTCTGCAAGAGAAGAGAGTTGGAGTCCGCAACACAGCTGCCTTGACAATCCTGACTTCTAGCCACAAATAAGGGGTGTTAGGATGGTTGATAATATAATTATTATTGAACAACTATGATTCATTGAGCACTTGTTATGTGCCAGGTGCTGTACAAAGAGCTATGTATTCATTATTCCATTTAACCCTCACAGCAATTCTGTGAGGTAAGACCTGTTCGTATCCTCACTTGGCTCTAGAAGCAGCAGAGCCTTTGGAAGGCCAAGTCATGTGTCTGAGGTCACAGATGAGGCAGGTGGTGTGTGAACAGGGTTCATGTCCAGCCCACGACAGAACTGGGGGCCCAAGTCGTTCATAATCCTGACTCCCTCCATCCTTCCCTGGCCTCTTCCCTACAGAATGGAGGGTGACGTGGGGGAACCAAGGTGAGACCCTCCGTGCTGAAAGGCTTCGAACTATTTCCAGCCAACCAAACTGGCATCTTCTTTCTGTCCTTCCTCTGGGGCTGCCTGGGAACAGCGAGAGGAGGAAATGAGCCTTCTACCTTCCTGCTGTTTCTGTGGGGCCTGGAGTGGTTCCCCGCCCTATTTGCAAGGCCATAAATAATCGAGATGTATTACTCAGGGATTGCCATGGTAACATCTTCAGGTTACCAGGGATGCAAGATCCAAACAAAAGTATTCGACTAAATATTTCTGGCCACTAGAGGAATCCAGCCATGTAACATCGGGATGTCGGGGGAGGAGGGGCCTGGAGGGCTGATTCTTTCTTTCTCCTTTCTGTTTGCAGCTCCTCTCTGTTTGCAGAGAATTACGGTCTGCTGGGCGGGCCTGCGCCCCATCCTGTCTTATTCTTGGGCCCTTTCCCTGCTCTTGAGACACAGGTTTCCCACCTGCAACCCATATCTCTAACATAAACCAGGATCCCTAAGCCAGCTCTAAAAGAGATGCCCCCAGCTCTCAATAAACACACCCTGTCCTAATTGGTTTAGGATTGAGTAGACTGTCCAGCTAAAGACCATTCCCTCATACATCATCCTGCTAATGGAATCAGCGGGCCGGCAAGTGGGTTTCCCCAATGCCAGGAACATGATACCACGGTCAGTGCAGAGGGAAGGGGCTGGGGTGTGACTGATCTGGGCCGGGGCTGGAGAGACCCTCTCAGCGGGCAAGACCCTCACTGGAAGCCTGGCCTGGGAACGAATGTCTCCATTCCCAGAGCCGCACAACCACTATAAATATATTTCTAATAACCAAGTGGTGTTTGTTTAACATAAACTTGCTCTGCCCTCCAAGGTAGCCTGAGAAAGTGCTGAGCGAAGCAGAGTTTAGGAGGTGTAATTTACAGTCGCGCTGGCGGGCCTCGGTGTGCAGACAGGGGACAGGATAAATTTCTCTCGGCAGTGAGAGTCAACCTCCCCGAGGCTGCACCTGTGAGGGTTAGAACGGGAAGGGATCTCCAGGATCGCTTGGTTCAAGGCCTTCCTTTGCAGGAAAGGGAGCTGAGCGGTGGTGAGTGAACTGCCTGAAGCTCCACCAGCCAGTAAGTGGCCCCACTCCTCTTTCCCAGCCCAGTGCTTCTTCCCCTGCACAGGGGCCCCAGCCCTGGGGGGGACTACAGGCTGTGAACACGACCCGGAGAGTCTGGGGCAAGGAGTGGTGGGGCTGGGCAGCAGGGACACTCGGGCAGCCTCCAGGCCTGCCGAGGATAGACCTCAGCCCACCCAGCCTGGCTGGTGCCTTGGGCCTCAGCCCTGCCCCACCAGCCGTGTAAACAAAGCCCTTCCTGCTTTCTGATGTCTCCCGTGGATCAATATGTACTCCCAGGGCAGGCCAGGCCTTGTAGACTACTGATTAGCTTTCCCTTTCAAAGAGCAAGTTTTCTCTTACGGGGCCATTGTTCCACCCAAGTACTTGCTGGTTGTGTGAACAGGGTAAAATGACCTGGGGCCAGATAACGGCCACCTGCCCAACCACCTGCATGCTCCCACCCAACCCAGAGTTAGCATCTCATACATTGTTTATGAGGCCTTTGTCCCAGGCTCAAGGTGAGCCCCCGCATGAGAAAGACAAATAAATAAATAACTCTGAGCAGAGCTGAGTGTAAGGGCCAGGAGGGAGGCCTGCAGGGGTTGTTTATCTTGGGGGCTTGCATATTTTATCACCCTGCAATCTCATGAACTCTCTTCCCTCCCCTCTCCTCTCTCCTGATGTTGCTGTGATGAGAGTTTATATTATCCAGCACACACTGGTTTGTAAGTCTATTTACAACCCAGGCGTTGTTGGTTTGCGTGAGAGAGAGATGGCCCATCCCCAGATTAGTTAAATTGGAAATAAATTGGTTGTTAAATAAAAGCCCTCTGTGGGATGTGACAGTGATGAATGAGAGATGGATGTGCCTGGGGAAGGGAGCGGTGGCTTTCCGGATTGAAACCGTGAGGCTGAACTGGCCCAGGAAGCTTGTGGGGGAGCCTACGATGGTCCGTCTGGGGCCTGGGAGGTCTCAGCCCTGAGGGCAGAGTGGGGTCCAGCAGGGGTGGGCGCTGGAACACATGAATGGACGGAAAGCAAGGGCGGAAGAGTTGCGCACCCTCTGGAACTATATTTTATTTTCCTGTGGCTTAAAGAGCACTTTTGTGTCTGATCTTATGTCTTGGGACACATTTTTCTTATGTTACAGACGAGGAAACTGTAGTGAAATGACTTGCCTGTGGTCATTGTCAAATTAAAAAAGCCAAATCTGGACTCAGTAAGGGGAGACTTTATTCAAAAGGTTTCTTGCAAGGTGACAAAGGGTCTGTTCAGTAGGGTGAAGGCTCTGAGATCTGCAAAGTTAGGCAGATGAAGGTGTTTTTTCATAGAGAGGAGCAAGCAAGCTGGAAAGAGCGGGGTGTGACGAAGTGGGGTGAAAGGGGAACGCGATCGGGTGGTGCATCAGAGACGGGTTCATCCCGAGGCAGCCTGTATTTGGGAGGGCTGTCTGCTGGCTCAGCTGAAGGGGAGGCCAGAGTTCAGGGCCTGGAGGAAGGAGAGAAGTTTAACCCCAGTTTGGTTAGCAAACATTTTGTTCTGGTTGATTAGTGGGGAACAAGCAGTTCAGCTACTCATTTATGAGACAAAGAAAAAGACTTTGGAGGGTCCGTGTCTGGCCTCGTCATAGGTAAACAAGAGGGTATCTGTGAGTCTCAGCCAAGGGTGTTTTCTAGAACATAAAGACTGAAAGGGAAAGATGAAAGAAAAGGGAAGTCTGGACAGGTTAATCCCAGAAAGGAGTCTCCTCTTTAATTCCAAAATTCAAAGCTCTGGTCCCTAGTCAAACACAAGGGAAAGGGTGTTTTCTAGAACACAAAGATTGGGGGAATGTCTTACCTTCACAGTTTTCTAGGATCACAGGGCTCAGGTAGAATTCAGCACTGCCGTCATACAGTCACCTGTTGCAGTGTGAGGACTGGAATTCAGGACTCTGGGCTCCCAGGACACTTACATATTTTTTCATCCCCTTGCCTCTTTCGGATCTGAACAGTCTTACATCTTTCTCTCCCTTCTTCTCCTTCTGTTAAAGGCTACCGTCGAGAACGAAGAAGCTGGCAAGAGCTTAAACCATGACCTTCTCAGGGATGCTTGTGTTTGGCTGGGGCCCAGAGCTTTAAGTTTTGGAATTAAAGAGAAGCGTCCTTTCCAGGATTAACCTGTCCTGACTTCCCTTTTCTTTCATCAGCGTCACAGGGTCACTTCTGCCCAGACTCCGGACGGATAGTAGATCCTATTAGAAGACGGTAGATGATAAGGAGTTTTTTGATGATAGTCACTGAATCAAAGAATCTCAGAGCTGGAAGGGATCTTAGAATATCTGGCACAATCCCCCATTATACAGATGAGAAAAGTGAGGACCAAGTAGAAGAGGGGACAGTATCCCCTCTCCTTTAATGAAGCCCCTTAATGAGTAAGGATCTTCATGTTGCTGGTAGGGAGGGAGTGAAGAGGGCGCACAACTCTTCCCTTCGCACCGAGCACCAAGTCTTTCTTTTCTTGACACGCTGCCTCTCGCTACACCGGACTGGCAGCCATCAAGCTTTAATTACTGGATGATGCCAAATGTGAATGCCTGCAAGTCCACTCCTCTCCTGGGTTATGCAGCAGTGGAGCCCAGGAATCTGCATCTTAGCAAGATTCCGAGGAGGTTGTCCAAGAAGCACACATTTGGGAAACACTGGTAGAGGCCATTGTGGGGGTCTAGAAGGAAGGTGGACAGAACGACCCCCGGGAGCCTTGGCCAGCCTGAGAGACCAGTGATTCCGCTCGTGCGGCTGGGAGAGCGAGGCAAGCTGGGAGGAAGGGTGGGCTGCAAGCTTTATTTCCCGCTGCCAGGAGCTGTTGCTGGGGAGAGCAGCCCTGCTGCTCAGCCTGCATTCTTCCTCACACCATCGCAGAGACAGAGCCTGGGGAGGGGAGGTGTTCTTCCGGGGAATTAAAGACTCTTCCTTGAAAGGTAACAAATTCCTCACTAATTATGCAATTATTTTATTATGCAGCCTTAATGGAAAAAAATACACAAACCACTCAAAGCCTAAAAAGAAGGCTGTATCCAGGACTTATCCAATTTAATAAATCCTCTCCATCCAGTAATTATTTCCCCGATTCTTTTTAATGCAAGTCTGCAGGAGTCGGGTGGGGCGGGGAGCAGTCTCTCCCTGGCTGCGGCAGGGAGGGGACAGGCCCACAGGGAGAGTGGGCTGCCCCCTCCCATCTCACCCCTGTCCTGCCCCACCTGCCCACTCCAGGTGGGTGCTGAGCAAATACACCACTGTTTTTTAGACCCCACCTTTCACCTTTGTCCTCCCTCCTGTCACACTCCCAGAGAAGGGGTGTCGGGGAGGAGGACAGGCTCAGTTATGACCCCCTTAGTTGCCTTTCGGGGTTTCCCTGCCAATGCCCCATCTTTGGCCTGCGACCTGGCCCTGCCCCAGCCTGTGTTCCGTGTCCTCAGCCTTCCTCTCAACTAGCAGTTATGGGCCCCACTCCCCAATGGGGTAGATGATAAAATGTGGATATCTTACCCCTTCAAAGTCACAGATTTTGAGTCAGACAGGTCTAGGCTCAAATTTTGGCTTGGCTAAGCACTGCTTTGTGCTTAACTTCTCCGAGTCTCTGTTGTCTTTATCTGTAAAATGGGAGCAGGGATACCTTCCTCATCAGGGATGTTGCGGAGATCAGAGGAATAATGGATCTAAAGATGTGGTGCAATGTTTGACACACAGCTGGTGTCATCAACAAAAGGTTCCATCCACGCCCACTCCCCGCCCCACTTCTCTGAAGCCTTAGAATGAATACCTGATGGTGGCATTCATAATGGTGGGGGGACGTTTGGGGCAGGGGAGGCTTTCTTGGCTCCCCTGAATTCCCTCACTACTACTTTGTGCTCGCTCCCCCTCCAGACCCCTAGCCCATCTTAAGATGGTGCTGCTATTAAGATAAGGAGGGCTTAGTCTGGGGATGGGGGGCCCGGGTGAAGGTTTGCTGGTCAGGAAAAGCCTGGGAAACCTTGTTTCTCCATCCCTAGCAGAAGGGCTGGTCCAGGAAGAGCTCACTGCTTAATGCTTTCTCCATCACCATTGCCATGGCGACTGCCTGAAGCCTGAGTTCCTCAGCATCTTGCCTGAGGCAAAAGCAGCCATGTTTCCTGATGCAGGATGCTGGCCACAGCGTGATTTTGCTAAGCTGGGTACCCCACCACCCACAGGATGGCGGTCAGTGTGAGAAGGCTGCTCCTGCCCAGCCGGAGCACCACTGATAGCCCTGTACCTCTGCCCACCTCTCCATACTTACCTGTTTACCACATGCCAACCTAGGCTTCACCCTAACAGGCATGATTGCTAGGCACTGCCTTGGTGCCATGGGGTCCTGGCTGGGCAGCCTGGACTCGGAAGTCAGCTGGACCCTGTTAGAAGGATGTTCTGGGATAACTAGCGGTGTCATCTTGGGTTAGAGTTACATAAATTCCCCAGACCTCAATTTCTTTACCTGTAAAACAAGGATACTAATAGAGCAGACCTTCCCGGGTTGTTGTGAGGCTCGTATAAGATGATGTCTAGGAAAGAGTTTCGTCAAATGAAAAGCACTGAATAAATGTGGAGGGGGGGATGGGACAAGGCTATCATTGCTTGAGCGTCTGCTATGTGTCCATTACTGCATGAAACCTTTAACTCACACCGTGTCATTGGGTTCAAAACACCATGAGGGGCTCAATTTCTTCGTTGTACCCATAAGGGAATGGAAGCTTAGAGAAGCTAAATAAATTCTCTGAGCTCATCTAGCAGAAAAGAGTCAAAACTTGGACTGTTATCATCTCTTTCTCTGTAAGAACCTGTAAAAGATCACTGTTCTTATCCATACTGATTCCTAAAGAAGTTTTTATTGAGCATTGTATTAGTCAGAGCTCTCCTGGGAAACAGAACCGATATATATGAGAAGATTTATGATAGGAATTGGCTCACATGATCATGGAGGCTGAGAAGTCCCATGATCTGCCTCTGTGAGCTGGAGAACCAGGCCAGCTGGTGGGAAATTCAGTCTGAGTCCAAAGGCCTGAGAACCAGGAGCCCCAATGTCCAGGGGCAGGAGAAGCTGGATGGCATCGGCTCAAGGAGAGAGAACAAATGAAGCTTCCCCAGCCTTTTTGTTCTGTGTGGGCCCTCAGTGGACTGGATGATGCCTGACTATACTGGTGGGAGTGGATCTTCTTTACTCAGACTGCAAATTCAAATGCTAACCTCTTTCAGAAACACCCTCACAGATACAGATACACCTAGAAATACTGTTTTTTTTTTTCCAGCTGTCTGGGCATCCCTTAGCCCAGTCAAGTTGACACGGAATTAACCATCATAAGCATTTACCTCCTGGGTGGCAGAAGGGACACTGGAGCAGTACATGGCAGGGGCTTCCTTGACTGGAAGGAGTTTACACCCCCTGTGTGATAATAGGACAGGAAATGTGAACCAGCTTTAGACGAGGTGCCCATGACAAAGCCATGCATGGAGACAGGCAGCATGGGTTCTTAAAGGTCAGAAGGGGCTGCTCCCCCTGGGCTGGGGTCTTTAGAGAAGGCTTCATGGGGGATGGGAGAATTAGGCTGGGCTTTAAAGAATGGGTAGGGTTTGAAGAGGCAGAGAAAGTGGGTGGGCAATCCTGGTGGGGACTCGGACCACCTGGAGAGAGCCCTAGAAGTGTGCTGAATGGTGGTGGGGTGGGGGGAGGTGCTGTTCAAAATTGGCCATGGATTATTTTCCAGGTGGAGTTGCCCAGAGTTGGCTACTGCATGAATCAATGCAGTAGCAGATGCAAATGTACGCTCAGACCTGTCCCCCTATAGCACCAGGCTGCCTCACAGTCACCTTCTTTTCTTTGGAGGCCTGCAGCAGAGCTGGCACTAGATCACTTCTGTGCACTGGTCAGCTCCTTCTGTGTCTGCTTCTTCCCTTTGAAGCAACCTATCCTGTGGCTCCCAGCCTGGCCTCCTTGCTCTTCAAACGTCAGGCTCAGCTTGTTCAAACTTGATGTCCTCCAATGCTGGGGTCAGAGGAGGTGGCGTGTGCACTGCTGGGTCCTGGCCCAGCTAAGCCGGG
>JAQIFY010003210.1:0-12729 GCA_028533085.1 Varecia variegata | reverse complement strand
ATTACTGCTATTTTATAAAGAAGCTGGGACTCAAATAGGTCACATAAATTGCCCAAGTTCATCCAGCTATAAAATGACAGGCTAATACTTGAACCTACCTTCTCTGACTCTGAGCATTCTACCTGTGATGCCTTCTTTTAATTTATACTATCTCATTTCCTATGATCCAGCTTCCAACCTTCTTTACCATGACATGGTTGTTTGGGGTATAAAGGAAAAACTGGAAGCCATAATTTCTAGTTTCGGGAGTCATTTCTTCTCTCATTTACTCAGTAAATTGGTATACAGAAAACTCTATGAATTGGTACTATTGTGATTAAAAAGACTAAGAAAAATAGATATAATCTTTGCTGCATAAATTTATCTACAGCCACCATACATCCTGGATTTTTGAAGGACAGTCCTAGTTTAAAGGCTTAGGCCACTAAGTTTGTTTAGACAACTTATTTCTACTTGGGATGCAGAAAATGTAGTTGCCCTCAGAGACAGGTGGAATCAGGAATATAGTAGTCACACTAGGACAACCCAGACTTCCAGTTTCTGAATAAAATTTAAATGGTTTGAGCAAAAGAAAAAATACTTCTAGGAATGACCAAAAAGCCTGCATTAAGTTACCAGAAACATCATAATGACAATTATGATAACCTAATTTTTAAACACACACACAAACAAGGACAAAGGAGATTTAGCTCTGCAAGGTAAACCTCAAATTCTAATATGACACTTGTTACAAGAAAAAGAACTTTAGTTTACTGAGGATCTACTATGTGCCAGATAAATACATAAAATCTCACTTAGTCATTGTTCTCATTTTGTACGTGAGAAAACAGATGTTCTAAGAGACAAATTGCCCAACATAGCTAGTAAGTGGCAGAGCCAATATTTGGATGTAATTTCAATACTAAAAGTCATTGACTCCCCACTGGATTGATTTTAAATCAGCACACATCTTAATCCTAATCTGACTTCCATACCCAGACCACATGTGCCTTACAAAGGAACCAAACCTGCATTGGTAGGCACTGGTCTTAGAAAAAGAGAAGAAAGACTTCAGCCTTGAATATGAGGAGGTTCCTTTCTATTAGTTTTAGCCAACATCTGTAACTAAGGCGGTAGGTTAGTTAGCTACAGCCTTAGTTTTCACCCTATTCAGAATAGCAGAGTTAAATTACAGCAAGAAAGAGTACAAATGTTCCTGGATTTGGTTCCATTTTCGCTCTTTCCTTTATTCCAAAAAAATTCAAATTCAAGAATATAAAAGACCCAGACTGTTAAAGGGTAAAGATATTATCTACTTCTCCTTCCCCAACACATTGTCATTCATATATTTTATGATGGTTACATTTATTAATAATTTATAACACGACGGAGACGGCATGCAAACAGACTTGCAGTTTATCCTTAATAAGTGCTAATACATTTATGTCGGTCTTGCCAGACTCCCCTTTTACAAACATTTGGCTTCCCAGATTACATCCATGAAAATTAATGATCTGTCACTGGGCTTGCCTCTGCCCTAATGAAGTAGTTACTCAGAGTGATTGAAGTCAGGTGTGAGAAACTTGCTTCTCCTGCAGATGATAAAAACCCTTTGCTCATTCTTTGCACAAATTTAATTAGGTGAAAGCAAAAAAAAAAATTAATTACTGCAACACAATGATTTTGCATTTCTCAATGAGTAGAAAAGGGTTTTGTTGGTGTTTGAAAGCTTTTCTTCACAGAAACAGCAATAAACAGAAGACATATCAAAAATTCAAATGCATTTGTAATATCTTTTCTTTGTGAAAAGCAAAATACATGATTGAGAAAGTGAATGTCTTTATTGAGCAACTCATAATTCGCAGAGCAGAGTGCTATGAAAAAATAAAAAGAGAGGAGTTTGATAAAGAGTAACTGAGGGTAGAAGGAAGAGGATTAGGTTAAGTGGAGCCATCAGGGAAGGCCCTCTAAAGAGTTGGCATTCAAGTGGAAATCCACAAAGTGCCAGCCAGGAGGAGGTACAGAGAAAAACAGTTCAGGCAGAAGGAAGATCCAGCACAAAGACAAGTTTGTCACGGTAGGCAGGGTTTCTCACTCAACCTCCACATTAGTAACATTTCGGGCTGGGCTGGATAATTCATTGTTACTAGTGATAAAAGAAAAACCTTAGACAAATGAAACAGTTTAATTGACCAAAGAATTACTCTCCAGTCCTGCAGCCTCCGAACCAGAATAGGTTCAGAGAGATTCTGGAGCTGCCACGTGGTCACAGATGATTTACGGACATAAAAAGGAAAGTGATGTACGCTAAAGGACATGAGGTACAGAAACAGCTGGCTTGGTTACAGTTTGGCATTTGCCTTATTCCAACCCTGTTTGAACACTCAGCTGCCTGTGATTGGCCAAAACTCAGTGATGTCGTAAGAGTCAGTTACAGCCTGTTTACACATCCCATTAGGTACTGAGAAACCTTTAGGCTGAACTTAAAATATGTAAGGAGGGAGTTTTAGACTCAACTTAATTTAACACTAGACATTGTTCTGCAGTCCTGGCATGTTCAGCAGCTTCCCTGGCCTCTACCCCTAAATGCTGGTTATATCCCATCTCCTACACTTGTGACAACCAAAATGTCTCCAGGTTTGGCCAAACATCCTAGGGGGCAGTGCCACCCCTGGTTGAGAATCATTGCACTAGAGGCAAAGACAAGGGAAGAATTAATTAAATCTACAGCAAGGACATAAAATTAAGCCAGAGTTCATGCCTTCATACTAGCACCATTTCAGGCCTTACAACCTCAGAGATCCTTGCTGTCTGGAACTATGGTTCCATGTCAGATTCACACTTGCCAAATTTTAGTTTGACAAAACAAGGGGCTTAACTATCTTAAGGAACTAGGGAACCCCAGTCTTTAGTGCCCTGTGCCTGTGTTCCCATCGGAGCATCCCTATCAGCTTACGGTACCCCCTCCTGCACTCCAAGCCACGTGACTGGGCTCACCACAGGCTGCCGTCAAAGACTCTGCCTTCCTGGTTTTTCAAGTCCATCAGTGCATTCCAATCCTTTCTTCAAGCGAATCTCAATTAAATAAATATATTTTCCACTTGAGAACGGTCTATAAATAGTGCTGTTTGGGCATATTTATTTACTTTCTTCTATATCATATCTACTAGAAGTCAAAATTTTATAGGAGATTTTATAAAGGAGCATGAGTACAATTGCAATTGTTTTATCCTGGGCAGGAGAAAGCTGGCGGTCTTATTTTTATGTTTAACTTATTTAGCATTGATTATGTGCCATGAAGTTCTAAGCATTTTTCTCATGTTGATACATTAAATCTGACAACAATCCCATGAGGCGGGTGCTATTACTTCCCCCATTTGAAAGATAAGAAACGTGGGCACAGAGAGATCGAGTGACTTGAACACTGTTGTACAGCTACGAAGCGAAGGAGCCCAGAGTAGGACCCAGGCGGAGTCCATGAGCCCACCTGTCCCCGTACTGCTTCTCAACAATGATTCGAAAGGAGGAAACCCAGGATTGTTTGCTTTTGTTTATTTGTTTGGATAGAAATAAGAAGCACATTTTTCACACTTCAGAGTTTTCTCATGATGTGTTAATTTTGTGGTGCACCAAAAATTTTGAAAAACTTGAGTTCAAAAATGGAGTTTGAAAGAACACGGTAGAACCCGGGCAGCTTTCTCTTCAGAGTTTGATCCCTCTTTTAAGTTGACCAGAAAAAGCAAAGTATTGTATGTGAGCAGTGGAAGGTCCTTCTGTTTATTTTTCTTGCTTAAGATTTTGGATTTTAAGTGATTCTAATAATAAAAGAGAATTTTGTGTCCTTATGTCAAATTTTAACCTAGCACAGAAAAAGAAATCGTCAAACATCTGAAAGAAAGTTATATTTATTGAAGACCAACTCTGCCCGTGTTGTTTGTTATATTGTCAATTCAGGCTTATAATTCACAATATAAATAAATAAAAGACTAGTCAAAAAAAAAGAAAGAAAGAAAGAAAGAAAGAAGCACAATTTTCCTAAGAATCAAAGGACTTAAGGCTCATAAAAGAGGAACTTAAGGTACACACAAGGAAAAAAATACCTGGCTTATTTGGGTTCAAAGATACCACACCAGACTATTGTCTGTGGACCCCATTCTCTAAAAATTTAATTAAAAATATTAATAATAAGTTGCTAATCATCAATTGCCAATTTCTAATCAGAAATGGTGGGGGCCCTGGGTGGGGTTGGGGTAGAAAAGGTTGACCCCATAGGAGTCTTTCTGTTCCCTGGTTCACTTTCTGGTCACACCATGATTCCATCCTATGGAATCTGATCTCAAGCAGACAGACCTTCAAGTGCCAGCAATCTTCCCTCTGCACCCGCTGTTTCCTGCTCCCTTCCCTCCCAAGACTGCTGGCCCCATTTGTATCTTTCATTTTCCTCAGTTCTCTGAAACACAATAAAGGGATGTGATGCACTGCGCAGACGAGTGTCTTGATAATCCTATTTCAGGTTTGGGAGGCATCAAACAGCAAAATACATGGTTCTGTCACTGACGCAAACACATTCCCTGATAAAATGAAGCATTATAGCTGTCCCGAGGGCAGTGCTGATGTCACAGTCAACACTAAAAGAAAGAATATTATTTGGATAGAATTTGAGCTAAGGCCGGGGGTGGTGGCTCATGTATGTAATCCCAGCACTCTGGGAGGCCGAGGCCAGAGGATTGCTTGAACTCAGGAGTTCAAGACCAGCCTGAGCAAGAACGAGACCCTGTCTCTACTAAAAATAGAAAGAAATTAGCTGGACAACTAAAAATATATATAGAAAAATTTAGCCAGGCGTGTTGGCACACATCTGTAGTCCCAGCTACTCGGGAGACTGAGGCAGAAGGATCACTTGATCCCAGGAGTTTGAGGTTGGTGTGAGCTAGGCTGATGTCACAGCACTCTAGCCCAGGCAACAGAGAGAGACTCTGTCTCAAAAAAAAAAAAAAAATTTGAGTTCAAATAACATACAAAATTTAAAGATGACAGGGTTATAACATACATACAATTCTTTTGTCAGATGGCAATGTAAAAGAATAATTAGCAGCTTCTATGAGTTCCCTAATCATCAATCCTTTTTTAGACTCCTAGATTATAACAGTATGGAAAAACTTTTTTTTTTTTTATTTTTCCCCAGCACCTCACTGGACCAACCATTATGCAATTTTTAGAAATATATAAATGAATGACTCTTTAATAATGCATGAATGCTTTTACCAGAAAAGGAATTGCTGAAGGTTATTAGGTGACATATCTGTGTTTGGATATAATAAGGGAGAAGAATTGGTGGGCAGAGAGTTGCAGAAGAGTCTTATGAATCATGCATAAACTAAGATCAGGCTGAACTCCAGAGCCCAGGACTAGTTCAAGACAAATGCCAAAACTCCATCCACAGGCACTCATCAAGTGGCTACTTTGTTCCAGGAATTGTGTACACATTACAGTATGTCACTTAATCTTCACAATAATCAGATTAAATAAACATCATTAGCCTTTTTATTTTTAAACAGATTAGGAACTCAGTCTCAGAGAGAGGAAGTTTCTTGCCACAGGCCTCATAAGAGGCACATCTGGAAATCACACACGGGTCTGCCGCTGTCCTGAGTAGGAACCCAGTAAATGGTAGCTCTGGGGATGCTGACCACGGTGATGTGCTTCCATCCCAGTATTCTTATGCAGTGACTGGCTCTCAATAAAGACTGTTGACTTAATGAGCCAAATAAGTCAATTAAAACACAACTGAATTCACAGTGGGCACATAATAGAACACAGATAGACCTATGGAATAAGGGAAGCAACACTGGCATATCTAAATTAGCCATATATGAGTTGAGCCAGGCAAAGCTGCTTAGTAGTGGGAAAGCCAACATGCAGTCCCTTCTGCCTGGAACTCTCTTGCCTCCCCCCTTCACATGGGGAACTCCTGCCCACCTTAAAATCTCAGATAGATCCCCACTTTCTCACGTCCTGCCCTCCTTGACTAGACCCAACTCTCCTGTTATTGGCTCTCATGGCACACAAACCTCTCCTACACAGAGTTTGCCACAGTGGAGGTTCACATTTGATTGTATGACCACACTGCTGGCATCTCTGCTCTCAGGAAACCACACACTCCTTCCTTGTGGCAGGGATCATGTTGAGTTTGGAACACCATTGGGCCCCTATTGCTTGGCAAGGAGAAGCAGGCACCCAATAAATATTTATTGAATAGAAGAACAAAAGGTTCAATTCCCATGGTGGAAACCAACAAGCAGAAAGCCATTTCCAGCTCTCGGATGCTCTTTTTAAGCAAACTTGGCTGTGCAGAATACAACACTAATGAGATTTCCCCATGTCGGGGACACAAACTCTTGAGTCAGCGTTGCATGGCAGCTGCATCTCATTTCTCCTTTCACTTTGAGCCTAATTTCTTAGATGAGCGAATATTACTCTGGCATAAAAGGCAAACCAGGCTGTCCAAAGGTTGCTGGAACACACTGCAATGAATGTAATGAAAGCATTGGCTTCCACGTGTTTATCTGCTACTGAGTGGGAGCAGCTTCTAGGAGCACTGGGGACAAGGCAGAGAGAAACTGTGAAGGAGATTGACCACATATGCTCTCACCAGAACACACTGGGCAGGCACACATACACTTCAGCCTCTTTCCAGCTGGAAGTCAAATGGATCTGATCAAGATATTGGGATGAAAAGTGTTTCTCTAGTAAAGCCACTCATAGCGTCCCTGAATGAGAGAAATCAGCTTATTGTCAATTCTCTCAGCAGCTTGCTACGATTAACCAAAGCTGGTGAAGCTCCAAATACCACTTTCAATTTCTATTTTAACACAAGAAGACTCTGTTTTTCCCCAATAACATGATATTAGACCTCTGAGTGCAGAGGTTTCTTTACAACAGGCGTTTCTTTACACAGGGTGTTCTTTCTGAATCTTGGGCTCCCTCATTAGCCAACGACCAAGGAATGTGGGGAAACAGAAAACAGGCTGCAAGGAATGTTTTTTGCTACGATATCATTTGTCACAGCACGTTAGCTTTTCATAAGCTTCCTGTCTTATTTCCACACGTGACTAAACGTCCTCGATACACCCTGCCCCGTTCCCTCCCCAGCCCACTTAAGTGCTATTTCTCAGCTCCTAACATACTGCTCCATCTTTCTCCCAGTAACAACTGCCTCTCTGAGTCCACTGTTGACTTACCCATCTCACACCAGCCTGAGCTCCTTGAAGGCACACTGGGTCTTATCCCTGCATTTCTAGGCCCTGGGTGGTCTCTGACTTCAGAGAACTTGACCCGGCTATAAAAATTTCATATTTGAATTCTGGCTGCACCACTCATTCAGGCAGCTGCACATTTTTTCTGTAAAGGGCCTGAAAGTCAATATTTTCAGCTTGGCATTCTGTAAGGTCTGACACAACGACTGGACTCTTTTGCTGTAGGACCAAAGCAGCCAAAGGATATACGTAAATATGACTATGGTCCAATAAAACTTTATCTGTGGAAATTCGAATTTCATGTAGTTTTCACATGTCATGAAATATTATTCTTTAGATTTTTTTCCAACCCGTTAAGAATGTTAAAAATAAAGAAACATTTCTCGTTCTCAAGCCATATAAAACCAGGTGATGAACCAAATTTGGCCAATGGGCCATAGACTGTTGATTCCTACACTTACTCACTGTGTGAATTGGGCATAGATTGCACCTCTATGTAACTCAGTTTTATCATCTGTAAAGTGATAGCACCTCCCTGATAGGTTTTTGCAAAAATTACGTTAGTTAGTTTATTATAAGCATTTAGAACATTACCTTGCACATAAGATGTACTCAATCAATAGTGTTGCTAGTATACTATATGCTTAATAAGTGATTTAAATGTATTTGAGTTCATAGCCTGCTATCTCTTCATATTCAGTCAAGGACTGAATGATGCATTCTCTCTTAAACATCTGGTTTCCTTTTATCACTCCCCTTTCCTTAACATGACCACCAAATCCTTTTATTGGGCCCCCTACCCTCATTCCCCCCCAACCCATCCTTTCCACACTGACCATCAGAATGATCATTCTAAAACCCCAAATATAACATGTCTTTCCTTTATCATAATCTCCCTTCACTGTTTCCCCAAAATGATCTCTATGGATCATCAATTCCAAGAGGCATTTAAAAAAAAAGTGTTTTTTTTTTTTTTTTTTGAAAGAGCTATTAGGTTGGTGCAAAAGTAATTACAGTTCTAGTGTTGTTGAAATTTGCCATTTGATATTGGAATACATTCTTAAATAAATGTGGTTATGTTATACATCATTTTTAAGGACATATCTCACTTTATGATTTTTTGCTAATGACTAATTATTTGCTATTTATTTTATATTTATTTTAGACTATAGAATTGCTGTTATGCAAAAAACAAATTACAGCAATTTTCTTATTCGTAAAGCAGTGGAGACAACTCGCAACATCAACAACGCGTTTGGCCCAGGAGCTGCTAATGAACGTATAGCGCAGTGGTGGTTCAGGAAGTTTTGCAAAGGAGACGAGAGCCTTGAAGATGAGGAGCACAGTGACTGGCCATTGGAAGTTGACAACAACTAATTGAGAGCAATCATTGAAGCTGATCCTCTGACAACTACGCAAGAAGTTGCTGAAGAGCTCAACATAGACCATTCTACAGTCATTCGGCATTTGGAGCAAATTGGAAAGGTGAAGAAGCTCAATAAGTGGGTGCCTCATGAGCTGACCAAAAATCAAAAAAATCGTCATTTTGAAGTGTCGTCTTCTCTTATTGCACACAACCACAACAAACGATCCCTCAATCGGATTGTGACGCGCAACAAAAAGTGAATTTTATACGACAACCGGTGACAACCAGCTCAGGGGATGGACTTAGAAGAAGTTCCAAAGCACTTCCCAAAGCCAAATTTGAACCAAAAACAGGTCATGGTCACTGTTTGGTGGTCTGCTGCTGGTCTGACCCACTACAGCTTTCTGAATCCCAGTGAAGCCAATATATCTGAGAAGTGTGCTCAGCAAATCAACGAGATGCACCAGAAACTGCAATGCCTGCAGCCGGCATTGGTCAACTGAAAGGGCCGGATTCTTCTCCATGACAATGCCCAACCACACATCACACAACCAACGCTTCAAAAGTTGAACAAATTGGGCTATGAAGTTTTGCCTCATCTGTCATATTTAACTGACCTCTTGTCAACCGACCACCACTTCTTCAAGCATTTCGACAACTTTTTGCAGGGAAAATGCTTCCACAACCAGCAGGATGCAGAAAATGCTCTCTAAGAGTTCATCAAATCCAAAGGACAGATTTTTATGCTACAGGAGTAAACAAACTTATTTCTCATTGGCAAAAATGTATTGATTGTAATGGTTCCTATTTTGATTAATAAAGATGTATTTGAACCCAGTTATAATGATTTCAAATTCACAGTCCAAAACCACAATTACTTTTCCACCAATCTAATACACGTTTAAATAACAATAGACAAAACTAGATAAAACAAAGTTAAACAGACCATTGTTTTTACTGCAGTACTTATCAGAGCCTTTGATATGTTAATGCACATCTTAAATCTCCAAGAAGTTGAAGAAGGGAGGTAATTTCCCAAATATAAATAATCACGCTATCCTGTTCTGAATGTTCATCTCCCAGGACTCTTGTTCCAAGGGACATACTTTGGCAAATGCTGGTCCATCCAAATTCCTTCACTTGGGATCTACGGTTCGACATGGTAACCAGCCACGCCTAGCTGGTGACAACTGTTCACATGGATATTGCTTTTTTGATATCTTGCTGTGTCCCTGTGCTTGCTGCATCTTCTGCCCGGAATGCTTGCCCATTCCTGGATCTGTCTTCCTTGTAATCCTTTAAGAAGTACTCCCTGCCCACCCTGGGCAAGGACGAGGGGTTTGCCTTCAAGTTCCCCTAAAGATTTGCTCATGCTTTGATCATGTACTTACGCCACGGCTGTGAATAGGCATATACATATTTTTTCCTCAAAACAATGACTGTGAGAGAATAGAAACTATATTCTACCCATTTTTTAAAAAAGCTTTAAAGTAAAATAGTCTTTTATTTCCAAATCTGATTTTGTGCCTCACAATTACCCTACAATGAAAACAGCACCCATGGCATTACCTCCATGTTATGGATGAGGACAGTGAGATTCAGAAAGTTAAGTAAGTTATCTTCAAGTCAAAAACTGCCTAAGTGTTGGAAACCAGATGCACCAGCTTTGAACTCTGGCCTCTGCATTACCCTGCAGGGCCTCACCTACCAAAGCATCCTGAGCACTGCTGCCATCAGAACTCACCTCTGATGAGCGCCACTGACATGGCATGGGATAAAGAGCAGGATCCAGAGGAACCCAGTCAGGTTCAAAGACTCCCCCAGAGGGCCCATCTACACAACCAGGAGTCAGAAGTCTACTGCTGAAGCCAAATCACAAGTTTTACAGCAACCCACAGGGGAATCCTGCCAATTACAGGCTCAGACTCACTGTTTCCCTCTTTGGCTGGCTTTCTGTGTACTCCCTTTTCCTCTCCACAGCCTCCTAAGCATGGCCTTTCTCTTCTTGCTTTTCCCTTCCTGAGCTGCCACCTTCTACTCCTCCCATGATTTGGTATTTTCAGCCCCTCCTCCCACTGCCTCCTCCAAAAACACCCAAGCTAATCACATGGGGATGGTAAATAGCAGGTAACAAAAATGAACCAAGGGCAGGTCACTGGGGGGGGGGGGCGGTTCAGCTGGAATTAAGAAAATATTCTCAGCTCCTCCCTAAGCATCAAGCATCTGGGATCCTAGATGCCTCGGGGTTAAATATTGTGTTATCTCCTTTTTTTATTTCAAAATATTAAGGGGGTACAAATGTTTTAGGTTACATGGATCATTTTTGTGATGTTTGAGTCCCAGCTATAGGTGTGCCCGTCACCCAAATAGTTTTCATATTACCCATAGTTTGGTTTACTCTCCTCCCCTCTTCCCCCCTCCCCTTGGTTAATTTCCACTGAATTTTACTTCATCTGTGCACATGTGTGCTCTTCGGTGAGTACATGTGGTGTTTGTTTTTCCATTCTTGAGATACTTCTGGAACAAGCATTTTTTACAGCCCTCTCTCTCCTCTTGTTTTTTTTGAACAGGGCTGTCCCAGGATACCCTTCATTCCCTTCACACTTCAAAAGGCTTTTCTCCTGGTGGGACTGCAGACTAGTACAACCTCTATGGAACATAATATGGAGATACCTCAAAAAGATACAAGTAGAACTACCATTTGATCTTGCAATCCCATTACTGGGCATCTACTCAAAGGAGCAAAAGACATTCTATAAAAAAGAAATCTGCACTCGAATGTTTATAGCAGCACAATTCACAATTGCAAAGATGTGGAAACAACCCAGGCGCCTATCAATACATGAACGGATTAATAAAATGTGGTATATGTATACCATGGAGTTCTACTCAGCCACAAAAAGTAATGATGATCTAGCACTTCTGGTATTATCCTGTATAGAGCCAGAGCCCATTCTACTAAGTGAAGTATCACAAGAATGGAAAAACTAGCACCACATGTACTCACCATCAAATTGGTATTAACTGATCAACACGTTGGTGCACATATAGTAGTAACATTCATCGGGTGTCAGGCAGGTTGTAGCGGGGAGGACAGGATGGGTATATTCACAACTAATGGGTGTGGTGCACACCATCTGGGGGATGGACATGCTTGAAGCTCTGACTCAGGCGGGGCAAAGACAATATATGTAACCTAAACATTTGTACCTCTGTAATATGCTGAAATAAAAATAAATAAGATATAAAAAAAAGAACTACCAAAAAAAAAGGCTGTTTTCCCATTCCTTTAGTTAACATGTAGGACCCATATTGGTCTGGATATTTATGAGGGCTGTCTGGAAAGTATCCAGCCATTGTTAATATAACAAGAACAGTTACATGGCAGGATACTTTCCAGACAGCCCTCTTATACCTACTGATGCTAAAATGGAAGGGGATAAATCTCAAAGTTTCTCAAAAACCCTGCAATGTTGCTGAATGAATATCATAGACCTGGGAAGAAAGAGAATACTCAGATGGGCTCCTAAAGAGAATTCAAGGAAAGGACTATTTATTAAGAGGCAGGGTTACGGGAATTGAAAAGGAATGACGAGTAAGCCCAGTACTAGCAACACCAGCCGGCCCGACTGCCATAACTGCCTCTCTGGGCTGCAGAGGCAAAGAGAGGAAATGGATGACTGGAAACAAAGAAGAGAGATGCCCAGGCAGGACTCAGGACTCAGCCTGAAGAACCGCAGACCCTGTGACCGGCAGCTCAGCACAGGAAAGGAGCAGGATAAGAACTACCCCAGCTCCTCCCCTCCTGCCCTCCAGTCTCCTGCTGGTGCCTCCCACTGTTGAAACCCACTTGGAAGGCAGAGATCAAGGAAGTCCAGGCAAGCTGGAGTCCTGGACCACAGGGCAGGGCAAGGGGAGCAGAGAATGGAAGGGGACAGGAGAGGACAAACACAGAATAGCAACACAAGTCACAGGTTACCATGATTCACATAAGAAAATACAAGCATCTTCCTGGTTTCACACAATGTTTGCAAAGATGCCTTAATTTATCCTTTCTGTCTTGACAAAATGTCCTATACTGCTTCCCCTCTGTGCCCCCCACTCCTGATGAGAGCAAGTTACACTATT
>JAQIFY010003209.1:0-12729 GCA_028533085.1 Varecia variegata | reverse complement strand
TGTAACTTTTACTGAGGATTCCTTGGGGGTGGAATATTGTGCTAGACACGTCACTTACAGAATCTCTGAATCTTTCTAGCACTTCTATCCTATAAAGCATGTTCTTTTCATTTCATGGATAAGAAAGCTGATCAGAGGAATTACATGACTGGGCCAAGGTCATAGAGCTGGTATGGTAGGCAGTCTGATGCTCCACCCAGATCTCCTTGCAAGGGAGGACTTGTCCCAGCTGCTGGTGTGTTGTCAGCATGCAATCTTTATCCAACGGCCCCTACAGGGACTGCCTTGGCTGCAGAGAGCCACCTCACCTAAGGTCCTGCCCCTGCCTGGTGTGACCCACACCCATGACGGGTCATTGGGAGTTATAAAGGCCCAACTCAGGCCGATGCTGAAGGGCCACTTTATCCCAGAGGTCCCCATGGCATTAGCTGAGGCCGTCACTGAGCCTGCAGGGCAGCTCAACTTCGTCTCCAAGGTCCTGCTTCTGCCCTGTCCCTTCCGCGGTGCCAATCCCAAAGCCACCTCCTCATCAGCATTCTGCCTCTTGAACTCCCATTCTGCTCCCTTAGCAAACCCAACTTGCAATGACAGCTGCTCAGTGATGGAGCTAACACCTGAACCAGAGCTATCTATCTAGTTCTTTCTCCATTTTAATCTCGTTCTATGGATAAATGCATCACTAGCTGAAGTCATTGATTCATTTACCCCTTTAGAAATAGTTGAAGAAGTAAATGAATATTTTCCTCAATCTTCTGAGAATTATGACCCACGTAATCCCTGCCTTCAAGGATCTTAGAGTATAGTAAACTGACATTTGTTGCTTCTGATATAATTGTCTCCCTCCTGTATGTGAGTGCTGACATCTGAGCACTTGAACTGTCCCTGTTATTTTAATTGGAATTTGAGGGCAGTATAAATGTTAAAAAAAAAATAATGATGGTCTAAGACAGACATCCATCTAATTCTCAGTTCTTCTGAAAGGCCTTCACCATACCTTTGTATCTGCATGAGCCTGAATACTTAGCCCCACTACTTCAGCTTTTGTCTCCCTTTTTTCCCCTCATTTAATTCTTTTCAATCTTCCTTATCTTTGATAGATGCTGATAGATGCTGTGTGAAACGCTGATGCCTCTACAGCATGCCTGCTAATGACAAATTTGAGGACTGAGACAGCATGAGGCTGAATTAGGGTAATTCAGCCCAAGAGGGTTCCTTCTGAGCAGAGGCAAAGTTCTACCTGCGTGCATCATCTGGGGTGGCAGAGGAGTCTAAAGAACCTCTCCTGGCAGAGAAAGCCCCCTCCTCCCCCTTTCTCTGCATTAGTCTACCAGGCACCCTGCAGCTGAATATACAGACTGCTCCCGGCCCCCGAGGCCTGGCACCCCAGGTCCAGAGGCCATCCGAAGCCCCCGCCCCACAGCAGTGTTTGCAGTTAAATCAGGACCCCAGACAGTACCAGCTGCCTCCCCTCTGGCCAGCTCAGTTTCTTCCTTAAGCCACAACATTAGGGACTTCAAGTGTAAACGAGTTTGACCTTTCTTAAGGCTATGCGGCTTTGGGTATCAACATTTAAATGTACATATCTCTTGCCCACGAGGTTTTGCTTCTGGGATTTACCCTAAGGAGACAAGCAGTCAAGTGTGCACAGCTGTGTTTACAAGCATGCTTCCCACAACATAGTTCATGGTAGCGAAAAGCTGGAAATAATCTCAGTGTCTATCAATAGGGGATTGATTAAATGAATTATAAGTCTACATAATGGAAAACTGTGCAGGCATTTAAAAAAAACATACAGCTGATCTTCATAAATTAGAAGTAAACCATCTCTATGGGATATTGTTACCTAAAAAAAAAACTAAGCATATACTGTACCATCCCTCCATAAATTTTTCTCCATATAATATGTGACTACAGCACAGAGGGACATTTGGAAGTAAGCTCACTGAAGTATGAAGGTAGTCACCAGCAGAGAAACTTCAGGAGCTTTTTAACTTCTTTTTTTAAAAAAAATATTGCTTGGATTTTCTATAGAAACATATGCTAACTTGATGGGGGTAGGGAATAAAGGCTGTGTGGCCTTGGGCAAATAATACTCTTTCAATCCTTAGTGAAAAGGAGGCTAGTATTATCTGTTAATAAAACTATTAAATATTAAATTAAAACTTATCTAAGGTGCTTAAAACAGAGCCTAAGCCATGGCAAGCCTCAATGCCTCAATCTATGGTCACTGGTAGTAGTTATTACAAAGACGCAGAGACAGGGCAGACATTCTAGACAAGTGGCCCAGAGCTGTAACAACCCAACTGGGCCAAACTTCATCTTTCCTATATGCCCCCAGGTATACGCTTATACACACACCAATACACACAGGCACAAACACACACATCACATTCACACTTGCATACACGTACACACAGTCACATCACATATGCATAAACACACATTTACACTCACATGTTTACATATACCCAGACATACACATACACACACAAACACACACATGTGCATGCAAACACATACATGCACACAGTAGCATGCATGGCCAGATGAAGAGGACCAGGTCTTCAGGTTTGACCCAGTGGGAACCTGGCCCCTCCCTGCCCACCGTCCCATAAACTCCCCACGTCCCCTCTGCACGACTCTGGCCGCTCTCTGCCGGCTCCCAGAGCTGGTCTCCCTGTGGGCGGGGGGGCTTGGGAGAAAGGAGGGTGATTGTTCGAGTGTAATTAAGCATGCCACCCAGAGACAGGCTTGGAGTGCACACGCAAGACACATTCCGCTGAACTCAGAACCCCTGTTCTCTAGGAGTACACAGGCCTGACAAAACATTTCAAAGTGGAGAAGAACATTAAGAACGGAGGGAGCTGACAGCTCCTAATAGCACAGTAACAAGGAGACACTAATACAGCGTCTGCCTGTGAGCCGAGCAGCTCCAGAGACAGACGAGACGACGAGGGTTCTTCAAAGGCGTGTTGGCAGTGCATGCCTTGCTTCTAGCATCTTCTGCCCGCCCCCCTACATCACAGGACAAGGACAAACTCCCTGTGAACTGTGCTCAGAATCCCCCTCTGTGAGCAGGGGTCCCTGCAGGCAGCACTGGCAGGTATGCTGAGAGCCCTCGTGAGTTACAGTGATGGGGAGCACAGCAAACGAGTCACCACAGTTTAACTCAGGAAGGACGGAAAAGAGGGACAGAAAGGAGGAAAATCTTCCATTTCCTAATTGCATACCTATAATAAAAGACAACTCATCACCTCCATAAACAACCTGTGCAATTGTTGATGGTTCTAATTCTCTTTTTCAAGACAAAAGTCTGTGCCAAGCCCCATGCATCGAAGATGAAAAAGAAACAAAACAAAGCAGAAAAAGAAGCACTGTCTTCAAGCACCCAGCAGTGTAGTAGGGGAGTCACACAAGCAAAAGGACAATTAGAATATATTGTCAGTTCCCCAAATGCAACGCTCTATCTCTGCTTTCTTGTAAAATTCTTCCCTGAAAAAGAGTTATCTTACTGACTCCAATTTCTCACCTCTCATCCTCTCTCAACCCATTCCCATCAGCCTTTTGTCATATTTATTTCACATCCCCCCTTGCCATCATTATTGACGACTTCCAATTTGCTGAACCCTCCGGTCTCCCTCTTCCTCTTAGGGGACCTCTGAGTAGCACGTGACACAGATGACCAAACTCTCCTTGTGAAGCATGTTCCCCAGCTATGTGACACCCCACACTCTGGTGTTTGCTCTGCCTCCCCGGCCACTCTTCCATCATCTTGACTGGCTCCTTTTCTTGTCCCCACCTCTGAATAATCTGTCTTGTCTGTTTTCCTTACTTGTCTTCCCCCTGGAGAGCTGCTATGGGCTGAATGTTTGCATCCACTCAAAATTCATACGTTGAAATCCTAACCCCCACGGTGAGGGTATTAGGACATGGGGCTTTTGGGAGATGATCGGGTCACGAGGGTGGAGCCCTCCTGAAGGGGATTAGTGCCCTTATAAAAGAGGTCTGAGAGAGGCTCCTTGCATTTTTCCATCAGGACAAGAAGGTGCCATCTATGAGCCACAATGTGGGCCTTCAATAGGTACTAAACCTTCTTTGATTTTGGACTTCCTAGTGTCCAGAACCATAAGAAATAAATTTCTGTTGTTTATAAGCTATCCAGTTGATGGTATTTTGTTACAGCAGCCCAAATGTCCTAAGACAACAATCTCATCTAAAATGATTATTTTAAAAATCATCTATATTTTGGTGACTGTTAGATGAGTAAGTCCGGGGCTCCACTGTGAGGCAGGACAGCCCATCAAGCAGAGTCACGTTGGCCGGCTGGGTGCACCTGTCTGAAGAAAGACCCAGGCTGAGGATACAGATTTGGAAGACAGCACACACGGGATGCTCCGGGAGTCCACAGCCCAGGGAGAGAAGCGTATGGAGAGAGGAGGCAAAAGCACTGAGCCTAAAGCCCTAAGAAGGCTGGGAAGTGCCTGAAGAGGCAGGAAGAAAGCCAGGAGTGTGCTGCACACTGAAGCCAGGGAAGAAGTTGTCAAATGAGTGAACAATGGTGCTAAATGAAGAAAAGTGTCGGTATGAAGTGAAACATGTGTATTGGCTATAACCACAACAGGTACACTTTTGGCCTTGGGAGAAGCCGTGCTTGTGGGTGACCGGTGTAGAAGCCAGACTGTGGTGGGTGGGAGGGTAGGTGGGGAGTGAGGAGGTGGAGACCGTTTGCATAGACTTCTCTCTCTAGCAGGCTGGCTGTGAAGGGAAGGCAGAAGGTGGTAAGTGATGGCAACTGCAAGTTTGAAGAGTGGATAAGCTTGGAGACCATATTCATGGGCTGAGGGGAAGATCATTGAGAGAGGAAAATATTTAAGACAAAAGAGGGATTGTTAATGATATCACATTCCTTAAAGAATTGGAGGTGATGGGGTAAGAATTAGGCGGTGGAAGAAACACCTGTTCCCGTAAGGCAGGAGGAGATAAGAGCACGGGTGTGCCTGTGAGCACATGTGATAGAGGTTTGCAAGTTATGCCCTTTCTGCCTGATGGTCTCTTATTTTTTTCTTTAAAACAGTAGGAGAGACAGGAAGGCTGTGGTTGTGTTGGGGGTTACATAAGGGCTCTGAAGGTTTAAAAAAGCCACCTCAGGGATGGGGAGAGGAGGGGACAAGAAAGAAAACTGCACCCTAGTGCTGAGGACCCAGCGATACTGGAGGCCGTGGGTGGGGATTGGTGCCAACCTGCCTTGGGGTGTAGATTATGCCAACTGCACGTGGCTGTTTCCAGGATGGAGGAAAAGAGAGTTGATTTGTTGATTCAGGGCTGGGTGTCTATGCAAGACTCTTCTTCCCTCCCCTACATCTTCCAAAGGACAACGACTACAGCAACAGCAGCTACCATTGTTGAGTGTTGGTTACATGCCAGGTGCCTTATAAATAGTATCTTTAATTCTCAGGATAATGCGGAAAAACTGCTAAGTATCCCTGCTTTCATCCTGAGGAACCCAGGTCCCAGAGAGGTGATGTAATTGACCCAAAGTTTTGTAAGCCTGTGTGACTCCAAATCCCTGGCTCTAAGACTTGTCACAACCTTTGAGACTTGATGTCAGCTCTCATCTTCCCTCTGAACATTTGCTGCTCTGGGATATACAATTCTAGGCTCTGAACACTTCTGTACGGGGCCTTGTGTCCAGGCCTCTCACCCTCCTGTCTTCCCCTCCAGCTTGTCAGTTTCCTGTTCTTGAACACATGTATGCTCACATGTACTTTTTTCAAGATGGTAATGAGCTCCCCATGGGAAAGCCAAGACTCCTCAATAAACAGCTCTTGGCTGGGGTGGTGGATCACACCTGTAATCCTAGCACTCTGGGAAGCTGAGGAGGGAGGATTGCTCAAAGTCAGGAGTTCGAGACCAGCCAGAGCAAGAGCAAGATCCCGTCTCTACTAAAACAAATATAAAGAAATTAGCCAGACAACTAAAAATATATACAAAAAATTAGCTGGGAATGGTTGTGCGTGCCTATAGTCCCAGCTACTCAGGAGGCTGAGGCAGGAGGATCGCTTGAGCCCAGGAGTTTGAGGTTGCTCTGAGCTAGGCTGATGCCACAGCACTCCAGCCTGGGCAACAGAGTGATACTGTGTCAAAAACAAACAACAAAAAGCACATGACACATAATCACGGCAGTTATCTTTGTAACACATGTCGAACAGTCCTTGATGTAACTTATGCTTGCATTTTCCCCACCAGCTCGTCAGTACCAAGAGGGTGGGGACAGCATTGCATTCACAGTTCTACTTCCAGCACCCCACTCAGCGTCTGGCACATAGTAGGGCTCATGAATGAATGAATGGATGAACTTAAGTCATCTCAGTGTGTACTGTCCTTGGGATCACATTATCTGAGATTACCTATTTAATTTCCATTACATTCAGAGTGAAGATATATCTTCGTCATCGGAAGGGCACGAGGCCTCTCCAAGGACTGATTGGATGGTAGGGGGATTTCCAGGTCAAGTGCCAGGCCCCGTGCCGGTGGCCACACCCACCTGGAATATTGTTTCATGCATTTAGAAGTGGTGGAGTCCTAGAGGCCAGGAAGGCGAGAGTGTAGGCAGGCAAGGGAAAATCTAAGTCACATGGAGTGGTGGGGCTCTGCCTCAGAGCTAACACTCCCCCGGTCCACTGCCACTCATGCACACAAGCTTTCTTGTTATTAATGACTGACAGTCAAGTTGACAGTTCCAGGGTCCCTTCTGATTGCTTGGCAGCCATGCCATTACATTTATACAATATATTAACAATTCCTTCTCTCTGAAACATCAGAATCCTGGGCAAGGTGATAAAAGAACATGCTTAGAGGCCTGCAAACCCAAAGACTAGATTTCAGGTGGTCAGGAGCTAAGAGCAAAGAGGCCGAGTTAAGATCAGAAAAATGCTAGCCATCTAGTTGAGTCAATGACCCAGAAATCTGAGCACTGCCACGTAAACTACTCCTTTGAAGACTGTCGACCAGAAGTTCACTGTGGGTTAAATGATCACCCCATTCCCAGGACTGTCTTCCTCCTCGGCTACCATCTCCTCAGCTCTCTTCTTCCCACACCAGAGCCTCGTGTGTTGGTCTAGCAGTCTCGTCTTGGCTGCAGTTGCCAGGACTTGATCTCATTCAAAGGAAATTTATGAACCCCTGGGTCAGAGCTCAGGGGACTTAGCTTCAGTTCAGTACTTGGTACTCATGTCTGTTAAGCACACACCGAATGGTACGATCGTTATTTCTTTGCAGATGTGTCCTTCCTGCTAGACTGAGGCTTTCCTAGAAGCAGTAGGATAAAAGAAGAAGGGAAGAAAAAAGAATGAAAGGAATGGAAGGGTGAGAAATTAAGCTGGCTTCTGGTTGTACTTTCTTCCTAGGAGCCAGTCTTGGACACTGCACCTCCATCCTATTTTCGCAGACACAATATCTGCCTTGATCGCCTGCCTGGGGAGCCATGTTCTTTCATCCTCAATACTTTCCTTTTAGGAGACAGAACTCTGTCTCTAAATTTTTATCCCATATCTGGGGCCTTTTGCCTTTAGAACATACTTGATTCCCACTGCAAAGTCCTGGGTCCCAACTCTGTGCTAACATATACCTGCACTGCCCAGGGGGATCTGTATTGGACTTCTCAACCTGCTGCCATAATGCTTTTCCCTTTCTGGAAGTCTCTGACAGCTTATATTCCTGTCAAGGTCTTGCCCCAGAGGTCTGTGGATTCTAGGGAGGAAATGCTGTAGCTAAGTGGGGAGGTCATGGAAAGAAAGCATCCCAGAGAAGATGATAGCTTACTAACAGGGAAGGTAGGTGGACCATGCCTCCTGCATAAGGGAGTACTTTGCTCAAAGACAGGCCTTGAGAGTTTTAAATAAACACAGAACTCAGAATTCAGGTGAGGAAGAGGGGAAGAGAAAATACGCACTGAGTAAATACCACATACCAAGCGATGTGAAATCACATGTATTATCTCATTTAATGTCCCCATTGTCCCTTGCAGAAGGAGCCATTATCCCCATTTTTACAGGTGAGAAAGCTCAGGCTCAGAGAGGTTAAGAATCTTCCTGAATATTACCAAGCAAGTGAAGGGTAGAGCCTGGAATTGAATGAGTTCTGTCTGATTGTAAAGCCTTTTTATCCCCCCTCCTACAGACCAGATCTTTAGCCCAGAGAGGCAGACCGAGGATATCCACACACTTCTAAGGCATGCACTGTTCCCAGATTAGCCCTACCTCCCCAGGATATCTACCTTTCATAGTTTAGAGAGACCTCACTGTCTCCTCTGTCTGGCTCCTTCCACCAGGAAATTGTAGCTTCATAGGACATGAAAACTATAAGTACATTAGTGCTCTGTTGGAACAGTGGTTTGTAAATTTCTTTACTTGTAGCAGAATCCATATTTGGAATTCCCATACATGAAGCAGATATTGTAGCACATTCTCCAGTCCTCATCTGTGCCTTGCTAGGTGGGACTCTGAGCCTCCTCTAAAGACCCCTGCCCTTCCAAGAAACACAGTCTGAGGTACTCTGACCCTTCGTTTCCTCATCTGTGGAGGCAGAGGCTGGGACCAGGGTGAAGAAGGGCTTGCCCAAGGTTACCCAATGACCTTGAGGCAGAACAGGGACAAGAATCCACATCTTGCATTCTCTATTCTACACAGTGGCCAAGTCGTGTTGATCAGGATGAAGGAGAGGGTATCCCAGGTCTATGCAAGGAGGCTATTTGGGAGTGGGTTGGAGATAAAAGCTTCCTTCTGACAAGAGATAATGATTAATAATAGCAGCCAACATTTATTGAGCACCTTCTGGGTGCTAGGCACAATGCTAACAGCTTTTCTTGCATTATTCCATTTAATCTCCTTATCAGATTAGGATCCCATTATGCAGATAAGGAAGCTGTGTCTTAATTCCTGAGCACAAGGTGACCCAGCTAGTAAATAGCTTTGGTAGGATTTGATCCCTGGCCATCTTGCTCCACAGCCCAGCTCCGAGCCAGTCTGCTATACTGTCTTCCAAGGAGCAGGAATAATTCAGCGAAGGCCAGCATCTCGTTCCTATTTACCAACACATCCTTCCCTCCCCTCCTGCTAATCTCCGAGCAAATGCTCTGCACGATCAGACATCTCATTTTCCTCACGATGACCGGCAATATGCAGGGTCTTGAGTATAAATGTGCACCCCCTACCCTCCCTCCAACAAACGCACACGCGCTCATCTACACATGCCGGAATGCGCTCATGCATAATGCATGACGCCTTGGTCTCAAATCCTGCTAAATTGAGATTCAGCCGGCTGTTGGGTCTGGAGACACCTCGGTGCCTGCGTCATTAGCTGAGCTCTGAAAGCCATCATTACTGCAGCCACTGTGGCTCAGTCACTGAGTCCGTGAGCAGGTAATAGAATTTCGGGGACACATAATAAAAGGGAATGGAATGGGGCTCAGGCCGGAAAGGAGGACTATCTGTTATCCAGTCCTGAAGGGTGATATGTAAACAAGGAGCTGCAGGCCCCCGAGATGGCGGCTCCACCAAGTCCCTCAGCAGAGGGTAATAAACAGCCCAATTATAACCTCCAGACTCTGAGATTTCAAAGGAGAGGAAGAAAAAAAAAAAATCAATGAAATTCATTTAATGTGGACCCATTCTTTATGTTTGTTTTGCTACAGCAGTTGTATGAGATACCCCTATAGACCTGCTCATCCGTCCTGCACACAATGTCTTTATCCACAAGAGCAAAGAAAAAAGAAAGGAAGAAAAAAAGCCAAGCCTTCAGGTGTATTTGTTTCTGATACATTTAAGAAGGGGGACAGATCAGAGAATCCCAGGGCTAGAAGAGGCATTCAAATCTCATCTTTCGTGGCATAGGGGAAGATGAGGGTCTCTACATACGATTATGCAGGTTGTGCTCGGCATAAGGGTGCCCCATTGAAGGGAGAGTGGGTACTGAGGTCAAATCCATGCTCTGAATGGACAGTGATCCTTGCATGGGGCTGCATCCAACTCTATGTAATTACCAGGGAGGAGCCGAAGGTAGATCTAGTGAGTCACCATGAACAAAGCAATCAGAGATCTGCGTTCTGTGGGGTTCACATTCTATGTGACCTTTGCTGTGTCTCCTTTCTAGATACATCCCCTCCTTTGTAAAGCGAGGACATTAGGTATGAGGCAGGGCAAGGAGACAACCATTAATACAACACAGAATTCCCACCGGGCACAGTGTGGAGTACAAAGCATTTGTCTTATTAATCCTTTAATTAATCCCCCTTGAGGTTTACTTAGCCCCATTTTACAGATGAAAGGGAAGAAAATGCAAGTCTCAGAGAGATGTAGTCACCTGCCTTAGGTCACAAAACACCTGAGTGCAGAAGCCAGGCTTGCTATGCAAGCATCTGGACTCGAGACCTGTGCTCTTCCCCTGCAACACATCTCGTCTCCAAGGCTGTTTCCACCTCTTGTTTTCTGATTCTGTCTGGAAAATGGCCTTGGTTGTCGAGGTCTGGGAAGTGGAGGCAGAGGAATACTGTTGCAAGAGGGAAGGGTACCTGATAGGAGTTAATGGGTCTGTGCAGGAGGAAGCAGGAGGTGGGCGGTGGTGGCAGTGAAACTGACTAAGGCCGAACTGGTCTTCCTAGGAGGTTAATGAGAAGTAATCCTGAAAACCACCATCCAGTAAGTCTGGTGTCAATATTTAGTGAAATAATTGGACGAATGTGCCCAGAGAACATCTGTAAGCATCCGGGAGACAATGGAATAGTGAGCTACAAGGAACACTGGAGGTTCATGCAGAATAAATCATCCTGGACAACATGATAGCTTTTCTTGACAAAATTACAAAATTAGTGGATGGAGGAGATGCAGTAAAGGTTATGGATCTCAGCTCAGCAAAATATTGAATAGCGTTTTGTGTGATGCCCAACTTGCCACGTTAATCCTAATTGCCTCTGATTCAAACTGTGTCCTGCGGATTAGTGTTGGTACCGAATCTGGTTGGAGAACAGAGCCATCAGGTGCTGCTCCAAGGATCAAGGGCAGACACTTTCTCACCCCCATCTGGAAGGGGACGTCAGAAGGCCACTGAGACCCCAGGTAAGAAATACAGGCATCTATAAAGCAGCGGAAGATCTTGGGGCATCAAGGGGAAGGGACGTTTTATAGATAATTTGATTATCACAACCTCTCTATGTGGAGGTGTCATCATCTCATCCTCTTCGTCATCAGAATTTTGCTCATAGGGAACTGAGGGTCAGAGAGGGAGTGGCCAGGTGTGTCTGATTCTCATGACTGGCATGCTTTCCTCTGTCCAGTGGATCTCAAACTTTGGTGTGCACTGAAATCACGGTGGGGGTGGGGAGATACATTGGGAGGCAGGCTGGGGGAGGATTATCAAATCACAGGTTGCTGGGTCCCATCCTTAGAGTTTCTGACTCAGGTCTGGAGTGGGGCCTAAGAATTTGCATTTCCACCAAATCCCCAGGTGATGCTGATGTTGCTAGTTCATCGACCACACTTAGAAAAACAACTGCGGTATTCCACTTCCGCTGGGATGGTAATTTGAGTATGACTCACCCGGAGAGCTTGTTAAAATTCACATTCTAATTTAGCAGATTGTCTGGGGAGTGAAGGATGCTGCATTTCCAATAAGCTCCCAGGTGATATCCATGCTGTGGGATGTGACGACACCTTGAGGAGCGAACACCTATGCTATGAGGCTGGGAGATGAGAAATCTAGAAAGACAGCACCACAACTCAAGACTTGATGCTTGAATCCAAAAGCAGAGGAAACGGATCTCAGAACAAAAAGAAAAATGAGCTGTAGGAAGGACAATTTGGGAGATCTGAGTACAATATTTGGCCTTGTCTTCCTTTTATTAGCTTTATGATTGGGAGAATTTCTTTAATTTCTTTAGGTATCAATGTGCTTATTATTTGAGGGTTGTCTTTTTTTTTTTTTTTTTTAAAAAGGTCCATAAGAAAAATACTTGAGGGCTTCTCAAAATGATTGCTGAAGACAGGCTGCATGGTATTGTCAACATTTCTTGTGTGGCATGGATAAAGCTGTTCTCAGGATGCAGTGCTAATTTGTCTCTCTTTCCACTAATGACTGGCTATACCTCCTTCCACACGCAAGGAGAACCCAGCATACCTCTCCTTGTCAAAATTTTCCCTGCACTCAGCATGCATTTATAGTGACTTTATTATCTCAGAGTTCTAAAATCACTCCATTACCAAACTTTAAAATAAAGTATGCCCTCTGTATTAAATACCTCTCTATACATATGCGTTTTATCACCACCTGCCCTAAGTCCTTTAGAACAGAAGGGGCCTAAATCTAAACTATTCAGTGAATGCAAATAGGAGTGAAGGATCCTGCCCACCCTGCTCTTGAGGCTTTTGGAAGGTCAAGAGAGAAATAAAGAGGGACTATTATTGTATACTGTTAGGCACTGTCAGAATGAAATGGCTAATTACTGTTGTGATTTTTATTATTACACACTAAAAAACCAATTACACTTTACACTTTATGTTTAAGGATCTTGTAACAAGTAGAAAACTCCACCCCACACAATTCCCCAACTTGAGTCAATTCTGTCACTCTCCCCATCATCTCTGTGTGCTCTCCTGCAATGGTCTGAATGTGTCTCGCAAAATCCATGCACTGGAAACGTCGTCCCCAAAGCAACAGTGTTGGGAGGTAGGGCCTTTG
>JAQIFY010003208.1:0-12731 GCA_028533085.1 Varecia variegata | reverse complement strand
TTACTGCATTTCACTATTATCTATGGACTTGATGTCATTTGCATCTATTGCATTTCTACTGTAGAAAGATGCTACTGTCCATCTATCTTCTTGTCACTCTCCATTTGGCAATATTACATTGTTAGCCTGACATTGGCTGTAGTGGGAATATTTACACCACAGAAACTGGTGCATGCTACAAATCAGAGTTTGGTTTATGGCTTCATTGATAGATTAGACTTAAGAAAATAATGGAGGAAATGTTAATAAAGCAGGTTTAACTTAAAAGTGAGGCCAGAGTTATAACAGTGAATAGCACAAAAACTGGGGAGATATTCTTCCAGTAAGCAAAACTGTTTTGATTTAGCAAAGAAGTTGCTCTCATCCATGACAAACAAGTGAAGTTATCATATTTCTTTGTTGTTTCACTCTGTTTTACTCATTATCATAAAGGAAAATATCAACCAATATCGATGTCAGACCTATACTCATTTGTCAATTGCGACCATAGATTTGCTAAAGCTATAAGAATTCAGCAAAAGTCAATGAAATCTATGAGAATCAATTGGCTATATGGAATTTTCAATAAAGAGTGCTGCCTATTTCACTATTATTTGTAAATTATATACTGTACATATTTTATATAAGTAAAATTTACAATAAACTTGTGTACATATATCTGCATAATTTTTTTCCCCAGAGAGTTGTTGATTAAGCAAAATTTATTTATTAACTACAATTTTGTTACAAATTTGCCAGAATGCCATTGGCTAACCCACCTTGAATCATTGCCATTTGCAGTGTCCTATGGTAGAATGAATTCAGACTGGGGGCCATAAATAGCTAGAACATGGCACACCTAGGATTAAACCCTGGGTTTCTGGCCTGGGGCAATGATTTCATCGCCTCAGCCACATGCTTCTCATCTCTAAAGTGGGAACAATAATAATGTCTTAGTAGGTGTGCTGTGAGGCTGGGTGCACAGTAAAAGTTAATTCTATTCGCCTGTCAAGTGTAGGAACAGAAAAGGAACAGAATCCTGAAGAATTTCCTCCCGTTTCTTACGCCTTCCTCCCCTCCCCTATCTCAAAGTACATATAAATTAAAGGGTCTCCTTTTCCCTTCCCTAATATGTTAATATCTTCAGTATTTGTTTTGCTGTTCTCCAAGTTCAACTTTCCAGCATCTATTGCTTATAACTGGAGGAGATGTAAACCCAGGGAAAATCCAAGTTCAAGTATCCCTACCTATTTCCATGTAAAAGAATCTTGGTTAACAGGACTGATGCGAACAAAAGGGGAGACAAGATCCAAAATCTTCCTATGAACTACAATGTGATATGCAATGGTAAGGCAGGAGTTTCTCATTGATGGGACTATCAGCTGATCGCTTGAAATTTCTTTCCTACTTTTATCTATTTTTGTGCTAGGCACTTGGTAGATACCCTAAATTCCTGGTAACTAAATTGTAATTACATAATAATTAATCTTTGAAGCATTAACAATAAAGGCTTTAGTGACTCATGAACCACGCCAACCTTTCAAAGCTTATGGTTTGACTTCCCAGTGTCTCTGCTGTTATTTTATTTTCCCTGCACCATAGAGTCAGAAAAGAAAGAAAAGGAGGAAAAAAAGACTTTATTACTTCTTTGGCAGCCTCACTTTGGAGTTCAAATTCTTAATTTTTCTTCCCTTATGAGTGCAATCAGGAGAGAAAGAGCAGCTTTTTTTTTTTTTTTTTTTGTCTTGGACTATAGGAAGAGGTGTGAGCAGTGCATGTTCTAATGTCAGAATCGTTAGTGTGTTAGTCGGAGAGCAAAGAGGAAATGAGCTTGTGCAAAAGAATCAAGATTCTGGAGACAGTTTCTTAAAAAATTAAATGTGGATATAGCATGTGACCTAGCAATTCTGCTCTTAGGAATTCACCCAAGTGAAAATATAGGTCCACACAAAGCCACGAATGCTCTTAGCAGTATTATTCATAAGAGCCCCAAATAGAAAACAATCTAAATGTCCATCAATTGGTGAAATGGATAGAAGAAATAAAGTATAAGTATGCAATAGAATACTATTTAGAAATAAAAAGGAATGAATTATTACACATGCTACAGCATCAACAAGCCTCAAAAACAGTATGCTAAGTAAAAGACACAAGAGACTACCTATTGTATGATTCCATTTATATGAAATGTCTAGAAAAGGCCAATCTATAGAGAAAACAAGTAGATCAGCAGTTGCCTGGGGAAGTGGGTGGGGGTTGGGGGATTGGGCTTAACAGCAAATAGGCATGGGAAATCTTACTGGGTTGATGGAAATGTTCCCAAACTGATTTATGGTGATGGTTATACAACTAGGTAAATTTACTAAAAAATCATTAAAGTGTACACTTTGAAAAAGACGTGACTTGTAAGATATGCTGAAATAAATATATATTTAAAAGAAAGTTCAGGAGAAAAGTACATGTTGCCAACACCCTTTAGCCTTGATTAATCATCAGTGAGTGTCTCAGGCTCTGCCTTTGCCCAGAGAAAAGCTGTGAGTCGCTCTGTGTTCTACACCCCCGGTTGCTCCCCTCAGCTGAAACTTGATAACACACTGGTCCTTCTGCAGCTGTACCTGCAGGTAGGTGAACACCCATGGACCAAGTGCTGCAATTCATGTTAACGACGCCCAGCTATCTCAAAAGGCAATCACTGGAGCCTTTTCACGCTAAATTAGAGTTAAGCATAGTAATCACCTGCTAGAAAAATAAACTCACTCTGGTTTCAGGAGCCTTGTATTTTTAAGCCGGTCAGACTCCTTGAACTGCTGCCAGCAAACCAGGGATAGACATCAACGGGAGACAGATGGAGTCTTTGGGACTGTGTTTTGGTAATAATGATGTGGTTAACCTTGTTGGAAATAAAATTAAATGTTATGAGCTACTATCCCTCTCGAGCACCTTGGCCGCTCTCTGTGTGACAATGACTTTACTAATTGGTTATTAGAATTAGCTTCATTTCTGCAGGAAACACAGCGTGTGTTAGGGGGAGGTGGGTGAAGAGGGATTGAGAGTAGAAAATGAAAAGAAAGGAAAAGGAAAAGAGGGCTGGGCACAGCGGCTCACGCCTGTAATCCCAGTACTTTGGGCGGCCAAGACAGGAAGATCACTTGAGGCCAGGAGTCTGAGATCAGAATGAGCAACATAGCCAGATCCCATCTGTATAAAAAATTATCTGGGTATGGTGGCGGGTGCCTGTAGTCAAGAGATTGAGGCAGGAGGATCACTGGAGCCCAGGAGTTTGTGGTTGCAGTGAGCTGTGATGATGCCACTGCATTCTAGCCTGGGCAACAGAGGGAGACTCTGTCTCAAGGGGTAAAAAAATAAAGGAAAAGAAATAAAAAGGAAAGGAAAAGGGACACTCAGCAAATGAATGGGTTGAATAGATCTATATGATCTTCAAACAACCACAAAAAATAAAAAGGTGTTCAGCATCATGTAGCATCTGTGGAGTTGGTGTTCTTAGTTCCATTTTGCAGATGAAGAAACTGAGGCTAAGGGGGGTGAATACCCTGCCCGAATCACACAGAGATACGTGACCGCTGTAGCCCGGATGTATTTCTGTTTGGCTCAATGTGCAGGATTCTTTCCATAATGCTCTGTCTTAATATCCACAAGCAGGTTTTCAATGGTACAGAAAGAGGGCACCTCAATAACTAGCCTTTGTTTTCTTTCACACAAGAACGTAAGAAATCTGTAGCCCAGTCTTCATGGCTAACTGAGAAATTCTGTGTATTAAGAAAAGGGAAGGGAACTGAGCAGGCATCTCATCTTCTTACACTCGTTCCCCCACTTTTCTTAGAAGCTGAGCGCTCACAACTCCTCACTGTGGAAATGAAAGACTCGAAGTCCAGAAATGGGAGGCTATATGCCCAAGTCGCACAATTCAGCAGTAGCCATAACTACCTCCATTCCTGAGATGCGCCATTTTACTAGGAGGCTGTCCTTTTATCTGGGACAATAAATTGCTTTATCCTTTTCACTGGGATTTTGGTACGTAGAGTGTCCATGTCAACATCATTGCCAGAAACACACCTATCATAAAGTCACCTCACTAAGGCATTGACTTAACTGTCAAACAATTGTCACTGATGTTATCTGGAGCTGCTCCTGGAGCTCTGCTCCAGGGTTCTTTCTAATCCCTCTTCCCGCCCCCTTACATTTGTCTATAAAGGTGCCATTCTCTCCACCTGTAGCATGTAGCATCTCATCTCCGTAACGTTTTTCTTGCCAAGGCTGTAGGGCTCCCTCACGCCTCCTGAGCCACTTAATTCTTACTCTTCCCTCAAAACTGGGATCCAGTTCTGCCTTCGTTGGCGCCTCGTGCCTGCCTGCACCTGTTCCATGGCCCCTCACTCTCACGGTGCTTTGCGTGTACTTCTCTCATAATGTTTACTGTGCAGCACTGTAACTGCTGGCTTGCTTGAAACAATAGAAACGTCTTCCTGAAGAGGGCAGAATAGTAGCAAGACAGCTCGAGACAGGGAGAGATCCTTGAGGGCAGGAACTGTATCTGATCTGGCTTCTGATTCCTCGTCCCTAGCACAGTTACTGGCAGGTAGTTGATATTTATAAAACATTCATGGAATAAGGAATAAACGAAGAAATCTCTAACTCAATCTGAGAAAGCTAAGTGTCACTGGGGTCTTTCCATTTTGGGGTCCAGTGGGTATGTTTTGAGTCAAAAGCATAATCTTTGATAGACAGAGTTGTTGCTAGAGATGTGACAAATGTCTGAGACCAACCAGTTCCAGGTAAGACCCACAAATGCTAGCCACTGGGATCTCTAGCCCTCAAATTCATTCTATCCTCAGATTCGCTAAACCAATGTTAGATTAATTGTCATCATTCTGTCCTCTCCAGGAAGACGTTAAGAACAAAATGTCATGAAAAGGATGACGAGTGTATTGAAAAACGAAGGACGATTCACTTTCTGCATGGGGTCTGGGGCCCACGGCTTCTCAGTGAACTTTCTTTGTGTGCAGCAAGAAATTTCCCAACTGTAGCCTATTGTCCTGTGATTAGACTCTGGGGCTCCACAGGTAAGAGATGAACAATTCTAAGGGTAATTGAACACTCCACAAATTTTCACAGTGGATCAGCACTGAGCCATTTAGCCCAGGTATTTCTGTGATTGCGATGCTGAGAAAATGCACACCATTAAATGGTTCTCAAATCACTCTTTCATCTGAGCAAAACAGGACTTGGTATTTGCAGTCTAGGTCATAAAAGCAAGTGGTTTGGGAACAATGGCTGCTTAGAGACTAGGAAAAAAGTTTTTGTTTGGAAATTTGAGTCCTTAAAATCTAGGCATCAAAGATTTAAAGCAGTAGAAAATACTACATGTATTTGAGCTCTCTACGCCTTTATTTGGTAGATATCATATAGATTTTCAGGGGCACAGACAAGCTGGAAGACAGGGTTATAACAGGTATTATTCCTATTATACAGAGGGGGAAATTGAGGCTCAAGGTCATATAGCCTAAAAAGAGTGATGCTGGTCAGCAAACCTTGGTCACCTGATTTCAAGCCCTGTGTATTTTCTAGACAAGTAAGTTACTTTGGTCATTCTTGGCTTCATCTAAAGATGTAAAAGAAATGTTCTTTTTTGAGAACTTATAATTCATGAGGAGACATGACTGGCTACAACAGCTCATGGCTAACTATAATATATGCACAAGCGCCCTGCCAAGGAAAAAGGGTTTTTACACAACCCTTGTTGAAATAGTGTAGGGCAGAGAGGGGGCCTACACACTGGCTAGAAGTTTCCCCCACTTCTTTATCTAGAAAGAGCATAACTTTGGTATTAAATCTTATTGTCATGGTTTGGTGGAGGGAATGGCAGTACAAATGCATACAAAATTTATACTATGAAATTCACCTATTTTAAGTGTATACTTCAATGATTTTTATTATGTAAATGTCTTAGGCTGCTTGGGCTGCTGTAACAGAATACCATAGACTGGGTGGTTTAAACAATAAACATTCATTTCTCACAGTTCTGGAGGCTAGAAGTCTGGGATCAGGGTGCCAGTATGGTCAGGTTCTGGTGAGGGCTCCCTTCTTGCTCTGTCCTCAACATGGTGGAAGGAAAGATCTCTGGTCCCTTCATCCCTTTTAAGGGCACCAATATCATCATGGGACTTCATGTCCACCACCTCATCCACACCCAATTACCTCCCAAAGGGCCTGCATCTAAACACCATCACATCAGGGATGAGGGCCTCAGTATTTGGGGGAACACGAACACTCCACAGCAGCAAATCATACCTCAGTGAAGCTGTTAAAATGTTAATAAAAAGTCTATATTACATACA
Source organism: Varecia variegata (assembly GCA_028533085.1). Taxonomy (NCBI): domain Eukaryota; kingdom Metazoa; phylum Chordata; class Mammalia; order Primates; family Lemuridae; genus Varecia; species Varecia variegata. The sequence goes on along the minus strand of JAQIFY010003208.1, from coordinate 6,396 downwards.
GTTCTCATTCCAGAGAATGGGTCCCCCTTTATTCAGTTAACTCATTGATTGGCTTAATGTGATTCTGACTTAACAAATACCTCTATAAGTTTTTAGAAATAGATACTTGGGTTGGAGAGAGTTTACAGACCAGTAGCTCCAAGATTCAGAGTATGCAAAGTCTGAGATGCAGCCCTCTCAGAGAATACTCCTTTAATAAAGCTTCTCTCATTTCTCTTTCAACACATATTTGTTAAGCATCTCCTCAGTCCTTCTGTGTAATATAATACGGTTGTCGGAGTAAGAGTTCTGGGATCTGACTGCCTGGGTTCAATTCTCAGCCCCTAACTCTTAGGCAACGCCCGGAGACATTTCTAAGCCTTTGGTTCTTGTCTATAAATCAAGCATAAGGCCAGCATCTATTTCACCAGATAACTGAAGGGATTAAATAAAATGGTACCTGACACATTATAATATTTGAATGAATTAGATATATATAAATAAAAACATCTCAAGTAAATTTTAGGTATTATTATTTTTGTGTCAGGCACAAAGGTGATTTAACTTTTTTTTTTTAGAAGTGCCCTGACTCTAGGGACATCTAGTTTAGCAAGGAAATAGGCAAATAAAGAAGAAATCCAATTCAGTGTGAAAAGTGCTCAGATGGTGGAAAATACCATCTCCACAGAAGGAGAACGTAACCCTAGAAAACCTTCTGTGGAACTCCAGGAACTCCAAATCAGGACGGCAAAGTCTAGTCTTAAAGGGTAAGATGTGCACCTAAGTGAAGAAGGATAAGAAGTGTAGACAAGTGAAGAAGGGAAGATGTGCTGAATACTGTGTGCAGCAAGGTATGCATTTAACTTGAAAGGTTGAGATGTGCCTAAGACATAAATTCCTGTGAAATTAGAATGCACCAGTGATAGCAGTAAGCAGGATTCTGGAGCACTTTCTCCCTTTCCAAGCCCTAGGTGGAAAAGTAAATAGCCTGAGTGTTTTAGGTTTATATCATTGAAACAACCCAGAGCATATGAGCTGGAGGGGTGTTGATGGACACTGGAAAAGGTAAGCAGTAATGTGCTATGTTGGACCCTAATCTCAAGCCCTGTTAAACAACAGAAGTTCCAGGAAGAAAGGCAACCGAGCAAGTGTCAAGCAGTTGTGTTTAATCCATTGGATATCAAACATAACAGGCATAATTCCTGCAAGGCTTCTCAGGATCTTTAATATGCTAATAAACATCACGAAACTCAAGAGAGTTTGTTCTGCTTCCCTTATTATTTGGTTATGAAACAACCCATTTCATTCTTTTGCAGAATCTTGATGATTAGTGTTTGTAGGAACACACATTAGGAAATGGTGAGTCTCCCCAAAGTCCTTGTGTTTCAGTTATGACTACACAGACCTGGAGAAGGGAAGTGATCAGCCCGACATACCCATACTGGCTGGTGGAAACCCAAGTTGAACTTACGTTTCCTTGGTTCTACTTCACTGATTACACAGATTCCAGGAGTTTGGGACGTCTTTCTTGGTAGTTTCCAAGAAGAACAAATTACAGAAGTTTTACTGGGCAGTAGGATAGTAACCATGATGATATTGTGAGTATGACTGTGCCTTTCATCCCCAAAGCCCCAGGCTTACTCAGATCACAGTAGCATCATGCTCACAGACGCCTTTGATATGACGATCTCCTGCCTGTGGAGCTGCAAAACCACCCAAGATGTTAACAGACCAATCAACCAGGCCCTGGGGGTGTCTGACAGGATTTGAGCACCACCATTACAGGGAAACGTTAACAGACGTAATTGAAAGCAGAGCCGTCCTCCTCTCTGCGGAGGGAGGCGTTTGGCGTATAGAGGGAGAGAGTGGAGCAAACACATCGCTGACACCACCGGGAGGCTATTCTAACAATTTGAATTTGTTTTTCTCACTGCCTCTACTCTGGGCTTGGCTCCTCTGGGCTGTCTCCCTCCTTCCAACGGACTGTTCTTTACACCCAGTGAGATCACTTATATTAATAAATGTTGGAAGTGAAGAGTGCCAGGCAGTTACTGCACTAAGGCTGTGTGTGTGTGCACATGCTTGTGTGTAAGGGAGAACCAGAGAGAAGGAGAGAGAGACAGACAGAGAAAGACAGAAAGGGACAAAGACAGAGACAGGCAGATTCAGAGAGACAGAAAGAGACAAAGGCAGAGAGAGGCAGAGTCAGAGACAGAGATAGAAAGAGACAAAGATAGAGACAGAGACAGAAAGAGAGAGATAGAGTTGGAGAGAAACAAAGAGACAGAAAAAGAAAGGAACAAAGACAGAGAGAGACAGAGTCAGAAACAGAGAGAGAGAGAGAGATAGAGTCACAGAGACAGAGACATGGAGAGACAGAAATAGAAATAGAGGGAACGAGAGCGATAAAGAGAGACAGAGACAGAGAGACAGAGTCAGAGATACAGAGACAGAGAGACAGAGGTAGAGAGAGAGAGAGAGACAGAGAGAGGCCCAAGGCAAGCCTCCTGCTTGCTGACGCTGTGTCAGGCCCGCTGCCATTCACACGCCCGCTGACACCTGTGGGCCGGCGTGGTGCCGGCGGGGCTGAGGTGCCGTCCGGGCAGCAGTGCTCTGGACTAGGAAAGGAAGCCAGCCTTCGCGACCTGCTCCCTACCAGACACATTCATTTCAGCTGCTCTTCTAACTTAAGCTTCACAGAAGTATTTGCTTGTGGAAATGGTTACCCTCATCTTCCAGCGGCAGAGACTGAATCTTGGGGACCTCGTCCACTCGCCCACCCACGCCGACTGGTCCGTGGTGGTGCTGGCTTCAGACTCAGGTCCTTGTGCCCCCACTGTGCAGTGACCAGTTGTCGGGGCCAGCGCTACCTTGTGCCTGCAGTCTTGGGGAAGTGGCCTCCGAGCCCTGGGCCTCAGTTTCAATGTCTGTGAAATGAGGATTTCTCCAAGGGCAGTGACCTGATCACTTTTTATCTCCAAGAGGCCTGGATTTCGGACAGGCAATTCCTGTTTCCTGTTTCCTATCCCTCTCTTCCTCTCCCTCTTCTTATTTCATTACCTCCCTCAGCCCGTCTGATTTCCTCTGATTCTCTTGCACGCCCTTTAGTTTACCCACACCGAGTTCTTTCCTTCCTTCTAAGACAACGGGAGAAAGTCAGCTCCTCCCTCCTCCCTCTCCCCTCTTTCTTTTTGAAATTTGTTTTTTTAAGTTTATATTTACAGAACGTTTTTATTACAAAATTAAAACATGGAGGAAGTGGAGAAAACAAGTACGAGGAAAAACAGGAAAATAAAAATCATGCAGTACAAATGTTGTCATGTTCTGGTTTCCAGCACACACAGGCAGAAGTGATAATATTTTGGTAAAAAATATGTGCATTATGAGATGTGCCTCCATGAAATCATATTTTATGGCTGCATAACAGTTTGTAACAGGGTTGTTATGATGTGTCTTTTACCATTTCCCAAGTTCACAGTTGCGGTGCACGCTTTAATGCCCGGCGTGCAGAGTCATGCCGTGCCTATGCCTCACTCCTGGCTCTGCCCCTCACTACTCGTCTGCTCTTTGAGCAGGCTTCTTAGCCTCTCCTGCCTCAGTTTCCTCACCTACAAAACAGGGGAAGCTTTTGTGCCACATTTCTTCCATAGACTAGCGCTAAAACCCGGCTGTCATGATATTCCGCTCTGTCAATCTCACCCAACCAAATAGTACACAGGCAGAGAGGCCAAAGGGATGTCCAGGGAAGCTTCTCCTTCCTTTTCAAAAGACTTAAATTTTTTTTTTTTTCTTTGAAGCTGTTGACAGGAAGATTGATATCTACAGAGAATAGGTTTGTTTCACTGGATGAAAACTGTGACTTTTACGACGCCTCCCCCAGGGCCAGGACTAGCCACAGGATTGAGAAGCTGGAAGCTGTCCAAGGTGTCGGAACACAGTTACCTCCTTTATGCAGAAGAGGAAGCGAATCACACTCATCTCAGTCCTGGCCGCACACCGCTAGGCCCCTGAGAGCGCCTGACAGCCCAGGACTTCTGAGCCTGAAAAGAATGAGAATCCTTCCTCTGTAACCTTGCCCTTTCTCCCTCTGTTCTGGCTTTTGGAGGAAATAATATTTTTAAAAAGGCATTAGCTTTGTAAAACTTGTGTATACTTACCTATTTAATAGCATCGGCACAGCTTCCTATTTAGCAACATAGAGTGTTAAGTTGGGCCTATCCATCAATTCAAAGGAGAACACGTGGTGGATGGATAGGTTGATCAGTCTAGATAGGTATAGGCAGTGGTCAGTAGCTTGGGGGAAAGCAAATAATTTTTTAGCATTACATAACAATTTCAGTGGTCTTTTAATTCCATCTCTAATATTTATCCACCGTACCCCCATCACCAAGTATCAGCGTGGTAGAGGAGAGAAAGGGAAATGGACAAGTGAGCGCGGAAAGAGTTCAACTACAGTGTCCAGCAGTTAGAACATTTTCTCCCTCTTTTCATTCTCAAAGCAACTCTGTGACATAGGAAACATTTCCACTTTTTAGTGAGGCTCAAAAATCGACAACAGGATTTTCCCCATTGTCCTTCAGATGTCACACAGCTATTGGACACTGGAGTAAGGTTTCAAATGTGTCTGCTTCTGAGGTCTGCCTTTCATTAGAATCCTCAGCCCTTTGCTGAACAGAAGGCTCCATATGCCTGTTACCTGATTCACAGACTGACTTGTGATACTACATGGAGGCTGAAGACATGAATAGCTCTTGTCTAGGGTGTCCACCTCTGTCTTCAATCAGATGCCTGACAAGCATCTAAAAATTGTGCTAACTCTTACCTTTCAAAGCTCCATCTTTCTAGACTTCCTTGGTTCTACAAAAGGAACCTTCTTTCCCCAGTTGTACAATATAGGTGTGCAGGTATCATCCTTGGTCATCCCATTTCTCTAGACCAATTCTCCTGGAGACTTTTCCTCCAAACTTTCTCTTGGATCTATGCACCTCTCTCTGTCTGGCCTCTGCCACACTCACCATCATCTTTGCCAGTACTCGGCCCCTGAAGAGTGAAGACATTGTCCCTAGCCCTTGGCAGGGCTCCACGTGAAGGAATACAACAGAAGAGGGTGAGGGACTCCTGACTCTGCCCAGATAGCTACACAATCTGCCTAGCATTTCATACATACCATAACATACAACTTTCCTTTGGCATCTACAACTTTTGTGAGGCTATTTGTGGAATATTTGTTTCCTCTGCCACAGTGTAATGCCACAAAGAGAGAAGCATCTCTCTTTGTGCATCACGGTGTCCCCGGGTCTAGCCAGTGCCTGACAATCACGTTTCCTCATTTCTTGCTAAATGCCATTGTTGCACAGTGACCACATGTCTCAGACACAAAGGTTTGCTGTTTGTCTTCCAGAATGTCCCTACTATTGAAAGGGTCATGTCACACACCCATGTTATCTTTGTCATTTTTATTCACTTTTCATTAAAAAAAATCTCAATTTTCATCTCTACCATTTTCAATGCTCTCACTACTTTTTCATTCATTGACATCTTTAGGAACTAAATACTATTTTTAAAATACCTGAAACTTAGGTCCAAATAAGCAAATGTGACTAACTCATTCATCACAGAAGCACTTTTAATCTGGAACTTCCTTTAATTTATAGAACTAAAGCTAAATAGATGTTCTTAAGTTTAGAGACTGTACATTCTCTCAAGTTAAGAGTGTTATAATTTGTGTGTGTTATTATGGCTACGTCTTTATCAGCTTGGTAAGTGGTTTGTGGCTTTCTTAAGAATCCGCTGCAAGCTGGCTAACATGGACTGAGTACTTACTATGTGCCAGCCAGATGATATGTTAACAATTCATCTACATTCTCCCATGCTATTTTTAGAGAAAGGGTCTTGCTCTGTTGCCCAAGCTGGAGTTCAGTGGCATGATCATAGATCATAGCTCACAGCAGCCCCTCAAGCAATCTTCCTGCCCAGTCTCATGAGCAGCTGGGACTACAGGCACTTGCCATCATGCCCAGCTAATTTTTTTTTATTTTTTGTAAAGACAGGGTCACACTATGCTGCCCAGGCTGATCTCAAACTCCTGATCAATTGATCCTCCTGCCTTGGCCTCCCAAAACACTGTGATTACAGACTTGAGCCACTGTGCCCAGCCCTACCTTCTCCCATTTGAGTCTCATTCTCTATTTGGCAAGTTCAATTGTGACCACAGTTTTCAGGTGAGGGAAAGGAGATGAACAATTTTCCAGAGATCCATGCCTAATCCAGGAATGTTTGGTCCTAGAACCAGTGTTTTTTCCTCTTGATCACAATGTCCTTTTGGGTGTGTGTCTGCAAGTTCTCTGAAACCAAAGATTTATTTTTTTTTTTTTATTTTTTTTTTCTCATTAACTTTATTTTCTTTTTTTTTTTTTT
>JAQIFY010003207.1:0-12731 GCA_028533085.1 Varecia variegata | reverse complement strand
TTTTTTCTATATCTGTGAAAAATGATGTTGGTAATTTAGTAGGGATTGCATTGAATCTGTAGATCACTTTGGGCAGTATAGACATTTGAACAATGTTGATTCTTCCGATCCATGAGCATGGTAGGGTTTTACCTATTTACATGCTCTGCAATTTCCTTCCTCAGTGTTTCATAGTTCTCCTTTTAGAGATCCTTTACCTCCTTAGATACAAAATCAATACACACAAATCATAGGCATTCATATATGCCAATAACAGTCAAACAGAGAACCAAATTAAGGACTCAATACCCTTCAAAATAGCAACAACAACAACAAAAAATACCTAGGAATATATTTAACTAAAGGGATCTCCCTTTTGGCATATAAGTTGGGGGATCTCTAAGCTATTAAATCATACACTACTAGCCCTTCTGCTTTCAATTTCTCAATATTTAGATATTTCTTGTCTGTTGTCATCTCCTTTCCATTTTCTTTGTGTTTAGAGATTTATGAACATTTTTAAATTTCCTTACAGTAATTTTGGAGGGGGATTCCTGGAGGTATAATGGATGAGTGCATATATTCAATCTTCTGTGTTTAAATAAAAATCATTTCCATTAAGATTTTATATACATTGGAAATTCTATTAAGAGAAGATAGAGTCCTTCATTTCACAATTAAAAATATCCCAGGGAGATGTAACACATTAACTTATAATTACAAATGGCTGTTATGCTTTCCCTTTTATAATTGACCCCCAATTCAGAATTAATTGCTTCTCTATCCCTGTTTTATCTCCTTGGTATATTTATAGTTTTTGGTTGGCAGACCTCAAAACTAGACTATGTACTACTTGGGATTACACTTTAGGCACTTTTGCATTTGGGTATATTTGGTACCTGTCACGGTGTCTGGTGCAAAGAGGTTGCTCCATAAATGTTTCTTTAATAAAACTGAATAATTTAGAATCAGTATTATCAGAAAAATTGTCAGCTATGACAAGAGTGTTTCTCACCCCTTGGCAAGAATTTTAACCAGATGTTCATTATGTTACCAGACTTTTCTCCCAGATTTCTTGCATGATTTGATTGATTATTGGGTTTAGAAAATAGCATTGTGAGAAGACAAAAACTTCTAGTAATGATAAAATAACCATATCACTTTACATTTGTATAATTCTTTTATTGTTTAAGGTGTTTCCATACCTATAATTGTAAAAAATCTTCATGCATCCCTGCAATTTTGGAGAATTGCAAAGTCTATTTTACTTTGTTCATGTTTATTCTTTGAAAGATTAAAAGATATTGCTGACGATAATCATCACTGATTTGGGAAAATAAAAGAGTATTCCCTCATTTGACATTGTTTTATGTAAAACTATGAGGAGTGAAACCAGGAAGTGAGAAGGGCTTCTTAATGGGATAAAAAAGCATGGATCACTTGCCCAAATACAGGCTTGCACTCTTCCTTTCCATATTACTCTGCCCCTAAAGCATACAACCATGAGGGAGTTAGCACACCCCTGATTTTTGAAGAGAAATAGGAATGGGCTTAGGCCAACGTGTCTCCATCTTCAGAAATGGCCTGTGTACTAGACCACGTACCCACAAACAGACACACCTCTTTACTCAAGACCAGCAGAAAAGGAGTCCAGCTTTAAGCTTATTTTCTCTAATATTTTAAATGGAGGGAGTAGAGGGACCTCTTTTTATACATAGAAAACAAAGTTCTTATTTAGAAAAATGTTTAAGCACAATTATAGGTATCCTAGAAATTCTATGCCCCAACAAATACTTAACAACCAACAGTCCTTTGCAAAGGGAGTAATGATTTTTGCCTAAAGTAGAAAGACTTGCTATTGTTAATTATGAGAATTGTCTAATCTCTCCTCACAGAAGCAGGAGGCCTGGAAATTCTGACTGTTCTAGGATTCTAGGAGAAAAGAGTATGGATTTGAGAATGGTTGGAGTCTGTGGCTATACAGTTTATTAATAGAACAAAGGGAAATGCAACCAGGAAAGCTGAGCTTAGACAGGAATGTTTTAAAAGTTGAAGAGGAGGTTGCTGAGTAAGACTTGGATCTGTGGTAAGGATTACCACAAGGAGATCACCTATGCGGGCTAAAAAGAAGGCTTGTACATTGAACAGAAGTTATTTATTGTGGAATGTGAAATAGAGAGAATGCAACCTATACTGATTGATTGGTATTAGACTTCAATTCTGGACTAGTCCCATAGAATGAGGTTTTAAACATAGATTTAGCTAGTAGGAAGTGTGCATTTTAAATGCACTAAAGGAAGCTAAAGTTGTAAGCAAATCATTCTGCCATCTTAACTGCCAACAGGGTGTTCATTGAAAGCAGAGACCTGGTTAGCAGCCAGCAGACACAAGTTTTCAGTGAGCAGCAGAAACATTCTATTGTTATGTAAATGGAGAGAGAAAGGAACTATTTCTCCCTCTTCAGAGAGATCAAATTAACAACATATCATAGCGTCAGGGATGTCACCTTGGAATACCTAGCAGCTTTTCGGGTGTAACACCCTTGGTTATTGAAAGAGCTTGTCAATCGCCAATCTAAGCTAGTTTTCTGTTAGCTGTGAGAAAGCTGAGGAATCCCTGGGTTTGTGGCCATGCTGACTTGCCAGACAAAATGGACAAGTGAAGAAAAGTGGTGCTACTTCCCTCTTCTAAAGAATAGGCAGACATTCACCACATAACAGGGGGACTTGATAGCTTTATTGGGCTGGCTGATGGAATGAGCCCTGGAAATTCCTTTCAGGGTGCACAGGGTGTGGAGGTAGTCTTTATCTTTGTCTTATGGCTTCTTGGTGATCATTGGGTTTTAGAGAACTTACTAACAAATTGTGGTTGACCTCTGAAAATATCAGCTGGAGACTCACACAAAAGGCAGGAAAGTTAAGAACAGGTTATTCCAAGTTCCAGTATGTAAATGGGTAAACATCCACTGAAAGTGTGAAACTTTGGCAAGTGAGGGGCTACTTAATGGAGTATCTAGAATATGGAATCACTATTTCACAATTTTTGTAATTGCATTTTAAAAAATCAGGGTATATTTCTCATACCATACTATTCAGCGATTTCACGTGTACATTTAAGTGTTTTTTAATATATTCCTAAAGTGGTACAACCACTTTTCATCACCCCAAAAGAAAGCCATTAGCAATCCTTTCCCTTTCTCCCCTTTTTTCAGTCCCTGGCTGTCACTAGTGTACTGTCTGTGTTACGGATTTTCCTATTCTGGACATTTCATATAAATAATATCATACAATATAAGACCTTTTATGTCAGCCTTTTTCCACTTAGCATAATGTTTTCAAGGTTTCATCTGTGTTGTTCAATGTGTCAGTGTTTCATTCCTGTCTTTGGCTCAATGACATTCCATTGTATGGATATACTACAATTTGTTTATCCATTCATCAGTTGATGGATATTTGGCTTGTTTCTACTTTATGGCTGATATAGATAATGCTGCTATGAACATTCATGAGCAAGATTTTATGTGGGCATATGTTTTTCGTTCTCTTGGATATATACGCAGGAGCAGAATTGCTGGGTCATGTGGTACTGGGTCATATTGACTCTATGTTTGCCATTTTGAGGAACTGCAAAACTACTCCAAAGTGGCTGAATCATTTTATATTCCACCAGCAACATATACATAACAGTATTAATGTATCCACAGTCTCTCTGACACTTGTCATTTTCTATATTTTATTTTAGCCATCTGATAGGTATGGAATAGTCTCTTATTGTGGTTTTCATTTGCATTTACCTAATGTCTAATGATATTAAACTTTTTTCATGAGCTTATTGATCATTTGTATATCTTCTTTGGAGAAATGTCTATTCAAGTACTTTACCTAGCTTTTAATTGGGTTACTTGTCTTATCAAATATAAGATTTTTAAATATTGTCTTTCATTCTGTAGATTGTCTTTTCACTTTCAAAAGGACACTTTTTTGGTGTCCTTTGATATCAAATAGTTTCTAATTTTGATGAAATTTAATTTATCTGTTTTTTTCTTTTGCTGCTTTTGCTATTGCTGTTTTATACATAAGAAACCATTACCTAACCCAAGATCACAGAAATTTATTCCTGTGTTACCTTCTAGGAGTTTTATAATTTTAGATCTTACATTTAGATTTATGATTGGTTTTGGGTTAATTTTCATATATTATTTCAGGTGGAGATCCAAATTCATTCTTTTACATGTACATATTCAGCTCTCCTAGGACAATTTGCTATAAAGACTATTTTTACCTCATTAAATTGTCTTGGACACCCTTGTAGAAAATCAACTTACCCAAAATATAGGGGTTTATTTCTCGACTCTCACTTCTTTTTCCATTGATCTATGCCTATCTTTATTTCAGTACCATACTGTTCTGATAACTGTAACTTTGTTTTAGAAGTTGGGAAGTGTGAGTTCTCCAACTTTGTTCTTCTCTTTCAATATTGTTTTGTATATTCTGTGTTATTTGCATTTTCATATGAATTTTAAGTTCAGCTTGTCAAATTTTGAAAAAAAAAAAGGCCAGCTGGAATTATGATAGAGATTGTGCTGAATCTGCAGATCAATCTGGGAAGTATTGCCATTTTGATAATATTAGATATTCAGATCTATGAATACAAGTTATCTTTCCACTTGTTCTTTAATATCTTTCAACAATATTTTGTATTGTGCAGTGTACAAATCTTACACTTCTTTGATTAAATTTATTTCTAAGTATTTTAGACTTTTATCTTTTATCTTTTTAATGCTATTGTAAAGAAGATTGTTTATTAAATTTTATTTTCAGATTGTTCATTGCTGGCATCATATAATAATATAATTAATGTTTGTGAATTGATCTTTATTCTGCAACCTTGCTAAACTAATTTATTACCTCTAAATTTTTTGTAGATTTATTAGAATTTTCTATATACAAGATTATGTCATCTACCAATTAAGATAACTTTACTTCTTCCTTTCCAATCTGGATGCTTTTTATTTTATTTTCGTGCCTTATTTCCCTGATTAGCATTTGTAATATAATGTTAAATAGATGTTATAAAAGCAGACATCCTTGGCTCATTCCAAATTTTACAGGGGAAGCTTTCAGTCTTTCACCATTAAGTATAATAACAGCTGTGGGTTTTTTATAGACACCCTTTATCAGGTTGAAGAAATTCCATTTTATTCTTATGTTTTTTTTAATTATTTCAAATGATTAAGGGAATACAAATGTTTCTATTACATGGATATATTGTATAATGCTGAAGTCAGAGCTTTGAGTGTGCCCATCACCAGAATAGTGTTCATTGTACCTGATGGCTAAGTTTTTATCCCTTAACCTTTTCCCACCCTCCACCTTCTTGGTTTCCAATGTCCTTTACCTCAAGGTTTTTTTTTTTTGCATGCTTTTATCATAAAAGTGTGTTGGATTTTGTAAAACGGTTTTTCAGTATCTCTTGAGATGAGTATGTATTTATTTGTCCTTTATTAATATGGTGTGTATTATATTTATTGATTTTCATATGTTGAACAAACCTTCCAATACTGAGATAAATCCCATAGTTCACAAACGACATATATACTCTTACATTTTTATAAATTGTTATATATTGGTTTGCTTGTATTTTGCTGAAGTTTTTGGGTCTATGTTAATAAGGGTTATCAGTCTGTGATTTTCTTTTCCATAATATCCTTGTTTGGTTTTGGTATCAGGTTAATACTGGACTTACCTGATGAGTTGGAAAGTGTTTCCTCCTGGTCTGTGTTCTGGAAGGGCTTGTGAAAGATTGGTTTTAATTCTCTAGGAGTTTGGCAGAATTCACCAGTGAACCCATGTAGTCTTGGGCTTTCTTTTGTGGGAACTTTGTTGATTACTAATTCAATATTTTTATTTGTCACAGGTCTATTCAAGTTTTCTTCTTGAGTTAGTTTTAGTAGTTTGTGTCTTTTTGGGTTTTTGTCCATTTCATCTAGGTTTTCTTATTTGTTGGTGTCCAATTGTTCATAGTATTTCCTTACAACCCTTTTTATTTCTGTAAGGTCAACAGTAATGTTCCCTCTGTCATTTCTTCTTTTAATAATTTGCATCTTTTCTCTTTTTTTTTCTTTGTCAGTTTAGCAAAAAAGTTTATCAGTTTTCAAAGAACAAACTTTTAGTTCATTGACTTCTCTATTGTTTTTATATTCTCTATTTCATTTATTTCTCTTCTAATATTCATTATTTGTTTTCTTCTGCTTACTCTGGGTTTAATTTCCTCTTTTTTTCTAGTTTCTTAAGATGAAAGGTTAAGTTATTGATCTAAGAACTTTCTTCTTTTTTAATATAGGAACTTGCAAACATGTGGTTTTCTTCTAAGTACTGCTTTTGCAGGATCCTGTAAGTTTTGGTGTGTTGTGTTTTCATTTCCATTCATCTCAAAGTATTTTCTAATTTCCATTGTGATATCTTCTTTGATCCATTGATTATTCAGGAATGCATTGCTTAACTTCTATGTGTTTGTGAATATCCCAACTTTCCCTCTGCTATTGATTTCTAATTTAATTTGCTTTGGGTCAAAGAACATACTTTGTATGATTTAATCTTTTAAATTCATTGAGACTTGTTTTATGGCCTACTACATGGTCTATCCTGAATAATATTCTATGTGCACTTGAAAGGAATGCACATTCTGCTGTTGGACCAAGTGTTCTATAGATGTCTGTTAATCTAATTGTTTTATAGTGTTGTGCAAGTCCTTTGTTTCCTTTTGGTTTTTTGTCTAGTAGTCCTATCCATTACTGAAAGTGGGGAATCGAAATCTCCAGCTACTATTATTGAATTGTCTATTTCTTATTTCATTTCTATTAGTGTTTCTTTCATATATTATGGTGTTTGATATTAGGTGCACACATATTTAAAATTGTTATACCTTCTTGATGAATTGACTTTTTATCATTCTATAATGTCCTTCTTTGACTGTTGTAACTGTGAGTTAAAGCATATTTTGTCTGACAGTAGTACAGCCACTATATCTCTCTTTCGGTTACTGTTTACATGGTATAACTTTTCCAATGCTTTTATTTTAAACCATTTTGTCTGAATCTCTTGTAGCCAGCTTATAGTTGGAGCACTTTAAAAAAAAAATCTATTCTCCTAATCCCAATCTTTAGATTGAATGGTTTAATCTATTTACACTTAATGTAACTACTGATAAAAATTTTTTACATCTGTCATTTTGTTATTTGTTTTCTATATTTCTATGACTTCTTTGTTATTGTTATTACTGCTATCTTTTGTGTTAATAGATATTATTTAAAGTACTATTTAAATTTGTTTTTATTTCTTTTATGATTATTTTTAGTTCTTTTCTGTTTGCCTTGGGAATTTACAATATTAATGTATGAAAATCTACTTTAGATTAAAACAACCTTAATTACAATAGTATACAAAAATTTGCTTTTATATAGCTTTGTTTTCTTCTCCTTCCTTTGTGCTGTTATCATACAAAATACATCTTTATATATTGTATGCACATCAGTACAGTTTATAATTATTGGTTATGCCATTGTCTTACAAATCAGATTGCAAAGTTACAATAAAAAAATTCATTTATACTCTCTTTTATATTTACTTATGTTACCTTTATCAGTGCTTTTATATTTCACATGGATTCTCATTACTGTCTAGTGTCCTTTCATTAAGTCTGAAGGCCTTCCATTACAACTTCATGAACAGCAGGTCTGTTAGCAATGAATTCTCTAACTTTTTTTTATTAGAAATTGTTTTCACTTCTCATTCATTTTTTAAACAATAGTTTTGCTAGATATAGAATTATTGATTGGTAGTCTTTTTCTTTGAGCACTTTGAGTATATCATCTCACTGACTTCTGGCTTTCATTATTTCTGATAAGAAATCAGTTATTAATCTCAGTGTAGATCTCTTGTATAGTATTAGTCAATTCTCTCTGTTGCTTTCAAAATTCTTTGTCTTTTGATATTTTGGTTATGATATGTGTTGGTGTGGACTCTTTGAGTTTTGGGATGTGTGAATTAGTGTTTTTCACCAAATTAAAAACAATTCTCAGTCATTATTTCTTCAATTATTTGTTCTCTTTCTCTCTTTTTTTATCTCTCTCTTCTGGAACTCCTATTATATATATGTTGGTGTGCTTGGTGGTGTCCAGAGATCTCTGAGACTCCGTTAATTTTTTGTATTCTTTTTGCTTTCTGTTCATGAAACTGGATAATTTCCATTGGCCTATCTTCAAGTTATTGAATATTTCTTCTGTCTTTTCAAGTCTTCTGCTGAGGACTTCTAGTGAATTTTTTATTTTAGTTATTGTACTTCTCCACTCCAGAATTTCTATTTGGTTCTTTTATATAATTTCTATTTCTTTGTCAATATTCTCTTTTTGTTGAGACAGCATTTTCATACTTTAATTATTCAGACCTGTTGTTTTAGTACTTTGAACATATTTATAATAGTTGATTTAAATTTTTGTTACTAAGTCCAATATCTGGGCTTCCACGGGGAGAATTTTTATTAAGTGCTTTATTTCCTGTGTATAGGTATTCTTTCTTGGTTATTTTTTAATGTCTCATAATTTTTTTGCTGAAATGTGTAAATTTTAAATACATAACATTGCAATTCTTGAAATCAGGTTTGTCCCCTATCCTAGGGATTATTTTTGACTTTTTGAACTAATTCTGTACAATGTACGTTCTTTGTCATGTGTGGCCATTGAGTCACAGCTTGGCTAGCATAGTGGTCTTCTAATGATTCAGTGGAGGTTTTCTTAGTTGTCTGGGACTAATAAGTCTCATAGTCTTTGCTGGGGGGTCTTTTGTGCATGTTGGGGTATTCCTTTAGCATTCAATCAGAGATTACATCTCCTCTTTAATCTTCACTTCCTGCTTGTGCAGACAGAGTCTTAAGGTTTGTCACAGGTAAGAATTCATGGTCTTTTTAGGTCTTTCCTGAGCATGCACACAGCCCTGAGTGTCCACACAATCCTATGCTTGCATATCCTCAGGTATATATTACAGCTTTTCCAATCCCGCTGTATATTTCTCCCCCAGGTTTTAGTTTTAAGTTTGGTAGTTTGCCCATTGTTTGTACAACTGTAATGTACTGCCTCAGAGAGCCATGATGTTCAGCAATTGCCTGTGATTCTTTTTCAACAAATGCATGTGTGGAAAGTTGGCTTCTACTCAGGAAGCTTTGAGTCGGGTCAAATGAGGACCAGTGCTGTTGGTTCCTTTTTTCCTATGAACAGAGCTAACACTCATCCAATGGCTTTTCAACAAAAGAACCTTAATTGAAGAGTCTTGACACAATTTGCAAGACATCACTAATTGGATTTCACTTGCCATCTGCTACACTATACCTGACAGAGCCCAGTAAGATGTAAATTCAGAAATGTTGACAGGGTGAAAGCAGAAAACAAACCCTTCTTGATGATTGTGGTTAGTCAATCTGGAGCCTGGGAAGGAAGGGAGCAATAGTATCTAGTCTTATACTAAAAGGATTGGCATTGAGTAAACAAATGTGTACATTTTATTTCCCAAACATTTATTTTAGGTTTTCTTACCTTGAAGGAAGAGTGATAAAGAAGGAAACCAAGTATCATCTTATACAGGATAATTTTTCCTGTAGAATATTATTTTAACAATTATTCTCTTTGACAAAGAGATGTAAAAGTCATATTGACTATTTTTAGCTTGGAGTGTACATTTTAGCTTAAAATATTCAGTGGATCAAAGAACTATTTTCTGATCCCTGAGACCTAACTATAAGGATGTTTTGATTTTTCATATTTCTAAAATGATTCCCTGTATAAAAATATGCATCTACATTACTAATGATAAAGCTTTCCAGTTTCCCCCTTGGATCTTAGTGGAAACAAACTAAAGTTAAGTAACTTAAAACTTTTAATGCCATATATTTGAAGGAACTAGACCACTGAAAAGGATTGAACTTACTTCTTTAGTAAGAAAGACAGAAGATCTGACCTTTTCATGGAAGAACCATTAACACCACATCCATACTCAGCCATACCTATTCTAAAAGGAAAATATACTCAGATAATGAAAATATGGTCCCCAGAAACTAGAGATTGGAGAATTCATTCATTCATTCTCTATTGGTAAAGTGACTTCTATGTGCCATGAATTGTTTTTGGTGCTGAGGACCATTTTGTTGAGCAAAATAGGTAAAGCTCATATTGTCATTGAGCCTACATTCTAGTGGGAAAGATAGAACATTAAAAAAAAACAAAAACTAAGACATAAAACTAATGGTAGATGTGTAATACAATGATGGATAGTATTGAGTGCAATGAAGAAAATAATATAAGTGAAAGAATAGAAGGTAATGGGCAGGGTGAAGATGGGGAGAGGATCCTCGTTGATAAAATGATATTTTAGTAGAAATTTGAGAGATTAAATCATGAATATCTTGGGAAAGAGACTACTAGGTAGAAAGGAAGCAGTTAAGAGGCTCTTGTAGTGGTTCAGGTAAAAGAGGATGATGACTTGAGGAGAGTGATAGTGTTGAAGGTGATCAGTAGTACTTAGTTTCTGTATGTATTTTGAAGGCAGAGTCTGTAAGGTTTGCTGTTACATAGGATCAGGGGTGTGAGATAGGATGCATCAAAGATGACTGTAAGGTACTTGACCTGAGCAACCAAGTGAATGTGGAAGCCATTTACCGAGAATAGAGAGAAAGCAGTTGGTGCTCATTCCTTCGTTATTTATGAAGCCTAATAATAGCGATTTGTCTTTTAATTTCCTAGAATTATGTATGTGTGCGATTCAGCTGAGCCATACAAATGGGCTGCAAGGATTTGGATAAGACTCAAATCTTCACAAAAGCTTTTCTGTAACAAAATGGTATGGAGTATGTCAAGAGAGAATGGGGACAAATAACGAGGAAAAAGAAGGTATTAGAAGAAGATTGTGCTTTAAGTTAAAAAACATTCTGACTTTTCCCAGGCCATCCATTTTCATTTGATAAAAGACTTGGGATCAGATTCTTACTTGAAATATGCAGCTGTGGATAGTTATATAAACCTTTTGAACTGCAGTTTCTTCAAATATGAAATGAACATTGTTTTGAGGATTATGTGACAAATATAGCTTTTTTCCTGGTTATTTTTATTTCATTCTTATGATTTACTGAAGATTTCCAAAAAAGTCCTATATCCATGGTGTAATTAGTATCTAAGCTTTTATATAACAAGTAGTTATTGAGATCCATTAAATGTAAGGCATGACAAGTATTGAAGCAGATTCAATAGATATAGAAGATGCAGTACTATCCCCAAATGATTTATAATAAATCTATAGTTTAGTTAAGTTTAAGCTCACGGCAGTATTTGAAAGTGATACAAATGTAAATGCTAAAAAGAACTGCTTTAAAAAATGCAAATATTTATTCATCCATAATTGTGTGCTAAGCATTTTGCTAAGTGCCTTCAGTGTGTTATGTCACTTAATTCTAAGAAACAGACAGAGAAAAATCCCACAGGTTAGATACTAATATTACCCTTAGGTAGAAACCAAAAGGTAGGAGTATTTCTTATCTGATATTGAGGAGTCTTAAATTTAGCAAAGTTAAGTAATTCGGCCAAATTTACATCGCAAGTGATAGAACCAGACTCCAGTGCATGCAGCCAGATTCTGGTGGCACACACATAAGCTTTCTACCATTTTGTTTTCTCTAGAAAGTATAGAGATTGGAGAAGTTGCTATGGATAATAGTCAAAGAAAGTCTCATGAAGTGCACGGGACTTGGGAAGTTTCCTGAAAGACAGGGAGACTAAGAAAGAGAATGAGAAGAAAAGGATCTGGACTTCAGACCTAGTTCCATCAGCATTTGAGAAGATTTCAGAGTTGGGAGAGCACATATTGTCCTGTGATTTTAAACAAGGAGATCTGGTTTGCTTGTAGTACTGGATTTGTGTTGGGCAGGAATAAAAGATTAAGTTGGATTGGTGAGCTGAGACCAGTTTGTACAAAATCTTAAATGTCAGACAAAATAGTTCACACATAGGTAATGAGAAGCCACTGAGACAATTTGAATATAAGTTTGGAATTCTGTCAAATTAGAGGAGAAATATTATGCAAGATAGATAAAAACAGTGAGGAGGGAATTGCTGCAATCTAGATCCAAGGTGATAGACCCTGGACAATTTTTCTCCTTCTGAATTTGTATTTCAAAGGATAAAACCTTATAGGCTACCTCCTCTCTCCCTCTCCTCCCTTGTGTATCTCTCCCACTTTCTCTTTTCTTTTGCATGTATTTACCTAGAATTATGGGTTTTTAAAGAAGAAGATCACTTTGGATAGAGATCATGTGTTCTAATCTGCTTTTTTTAAAAAAAAAAAAATTTAAACAGATGACATCTCTTACCCGAGCAAAACTAAGATCTCAAGTGTCAAAGCCAAGACTAAAGCTCAATTTGTTTTCAAATTTCCTCTTCAGCACTATGAGTGCTATCCATTCATTTCCTCCTACTAGGACTTTAAGGAAAAGGAACTTCAGAGTTTCTGAATAATTCTTTTTTTTTTTTTTTTTTTTAACATTTGGGTTATATTTATTGCCTTTACACAGCCCAAGTCAGAGAGTTACAAGTGTGCCCATCCCCCAGACAGTGCACGCTGCACCCATTAGGCATGAACAACTTAGTTTTTCAACATATGTATTTATTACAATTTGTATAGCTAATCTATTTTGCTTCACCATAGACAATATTC
>JAQIFY010003206.1:0-12731 GCA_028533085.1 Varecia variegata | reverse complement strand
TAAGAACGAGTGGAGACCACAGAAGTGGCCCCGGACACGCGGGGAGCCCTCTGCCCCCCCGGCCCCAGGGGCATCGTCCAGTCTCAGTGCCGAACCCACCAGGCCGCTGCCTTGACAGGGGCAGGGGACACACAGACATCTCCCCGTCCCTGGCCCTGACACATCCCCACGTCAGGGTGGGCCCGAGGCACAGGTCTCAATCCCCAGCACAGGACGCAGGGCCCCGACACGCGTGTGCCTCGCCCCCGGCAGATCTCACCCGTGGCCTCAGAGGAACTGCGCTGGCACTCCCACTTCTGGGGACAGGTGTGTGCTCTGTGTCCCCGGTGCGCTCC
Organism: Varecia variegata; assembly: GCA_028533085.1. Lineage (NCBI taxonomy): Eukaryota > Metazoa > Chordata > Mammalia > Primates > Lemuridae > Varecia > Varecia variegata. The sequence goes on along the minus strand of JAQIFY010003206.1, from coordinate 12,396 downwards.
GGCACCTCCTCTGCCCTGGGTGGGCCATCAGCACTGGCCACAGGGCCAGGAGCAAGTCACCGCTGTAAGCGACAGCTCGTGCCCCAGCAGGGCGAGCCCGAGCCCCCTGTGCGTGGTGGCAGTGACTCGGGAGGACGGCAGAGAGCGCCCCGGGCCGCATCCAGCGGGGACCTGAGAGTGGGACGAGCCTCCCTGGGTTGGGGCTGAGCACACGTCAGCACAGGCCCTGCCGGTGGCATCTCCCCAACAGCAAGGACCTGCACGTCCTCCCACAGCGGAGGAAAAGCACAGGCAGGGGGTGAAGGGAAGGCCCAGAGACGGCAATAGACGGGCCGCGGCGGCACAGCACACAGCAGGGCTGCTGCGCTCTGGGGCAGTTAACCTGACCTGTGACGTTTTAATTGTAACTCTACAGGACACGCTGTTAACGGTTCTAACGAGACGGGGCAGAAATGGGCTCACGTGTCCCCTGCACCACGGTGGGCGCTGGATCGAAGACCCCGAAGATCACTCAGGCCAAACTCTCACCTGACAGGTGGGGAAACTGAGGCCAGAGAGGAGAAGGGGCTCGTCATGGGGGCACCTCAGAACACGCTGGAATCCACCAGTCCACAGACAGCACCTGCCCAGCTCCTGCACTGGCCACTCGCCTCCCGGCTGGGTGTGAGGACGTTCCCGGGACAAACCCAGCCCCCGTACACCAAGGGGACCCGGAGTGGGGGGGCCGGCACCGCGGCAGCACCCAGGGGCAGCTCTGTGCCGGGGGACAGGCCCTGCCTTCCTGCTCACCGCGCGGCACCGCCGTCCCGCCCACCCAGTGACGACGCCGGCCACGTCACTGCCAATAACCTAGATTTCAACCAAGGAATCACACACCCCCTTCCTCTGCCCCACTTATGGGTTTGCCAAAGACAAAACCACGACAAGAACACCAGACTGTAGCACCCAGAGCCAAACCGTATGGCAGGCGGGGGGGACGCAGGGCAGCCCCCCAGCCCCCCGTTTCCTCCATGCTGTCCCACTATTGACACGCCTGCAAAGGCGGGGGACCCCCTCATGTCACCAAGGCACAGCCAAGCCCCTGTGGGAACACATCCCTGGGGGGTCCCCGCCCCTGGGCCCGAGGAGGGCCCTGCGCCCCGTCTGGGTCCAGGGAGCTGGCACAAAGGCCTCCTGACGCCACCGGCAGGACCCGGCACCCTGCAGCCTTTCCACGCCACGGTCCCCCTGGCCCCTGAGAGCCCGCGGAGCCAGGTGGGCTGTCCCCGTGCAGGTGCGGTGAGGGCTCCTGGCCGACCCAGCACCAAGGGGCAGGTGCGTGAGATGAGCTGTCAGACTGCACCGCGCGCCCCGCCGTCCTGCCACCCTGCCCTCTTCTCACTGTCCCAAACGCGCTGGGGCCAAGGTCACACTGGACGGGCAGGGCTTGTGCAGGGAGGACCCTGGGGAGACGCTCAGAGACCAGAGTCTGTTTCCCGCTCCGTGGTGCCGGGCACTGACCCACCCGTGGTGTCCTGTCTGGCCACCGCCACTGGGGAGTGGGGGTGGGTCCTCAGCGACTACAGGCGGTGCCCAGCCCGCCAGGGGGTCTGCCGGGACTGGAAGTCCTATGGCCCCCGGGGGGGTCCTGGGTGCCTGTTGGCAGGGACAGGAGAGTGCACACCGGGCAGTTTCCCCCAGGCCCATATCGGGGACGTGGGTTTTACGTCCTGTACTTGCTCCGTGGTGGAGCCAGACCCACGTGTTCTCCCCGCTCTGGAAGGGCCGGGTCAGTGGCTGGCACGGTTCTTGGTCTCAGGAAAAACCAAGCCCTGCTGCCTGCCACAGAAACAAAACCAAAGCCTTCAAGATCTACGGCCCGTGGGCTGGCGTCCTCCAGGATTCACGCACACACAGCAATACGCCTTTCAACCGAGTGAGGAGTCTCGGGAGAAACCAGGGTGCCAGGCGCTTGCGAAGGGCAGGGGCCTCTGTCCAGGCTGGCCACGCAGGGGCCTCTGTCCAGGCTGCCGCCACCGCCGCTGCGGAGGGACCTGGCTGAACCGGTGCTCCTGGCTCCCTGCGCCCCCACGGCACTGACCAACGAGGGGAGGCAGAGGAGGGGGCGTGTCCCACCAGGGCACAAGGATGTGGGGGCCGGAGGGGAGGAAAGAGTCCTCACACTGCCCCGGGCCGCCCACTGCTGGCACCGAGCCCGGGTCCAGGCCACTGTGATCGGGTCCCGCATGCAAATCAGCGCAGGCGGCCAGCCCAGGCACACGGCCAGGCACACGGCCGGGTTGCGGGGACCCCCAATCCTGGGCCCCAACTGCAGGACGCTCTGCCCAGCAAACCCTGAACACGCTCTGAGGACTGCACCCCTGTCCGAGGTGCCAGCATCTCAGATCCCTGAGGTTACAGGTCCCCAAAGGGGGAGCAGCCCCCCTCTAACAAAATAACTTGGGGGCACCTATTCCACACGCCAGGCGCTTCCTGGAGGCCCCGGCGGGGCTTGGAGGGCGGCAGTGCAGAGGCGGAGGGTCTCCGGCCCCAAAGTCAGAGTGAAGGTGGAACCTCACAGGTGAAGAAGCAGCTGAGGTCAGAGGGTGAGGAGGCGGGACCTCCAGGGTGTACTCAGCGCCAGACATTTCACGAATAGGGAAACTGAGGCCTTGAGCAGGTCTGTGGGCCACTGAAGCCCTCAGTTTCCTCATCTGTCCAGAGGACGCTGGGCCTTCCCCGCACCCGCACCTGCACCCACACTGCAGGTCTGACGAGTCTCCCACGCCGCCCGTCCCCTGGGGTCAAGTCTGAACTCCTTGGTTAACGGCCGTCCCCTGGGGTCAAGAGGGCCGTCCCCTGGGGTCAAGTCTGAACTCCTTGGTTCATGGGGCTGGGGGGGGCTCGACCCGTACTCCAGCTGTCCTGGCCGGGCCGCGTTACCTGCGTAGCTGCCCGAGGCCTTGATGTACACCTGGCCGTACTGCTCCTCCGCCATGGTGTCATAGGCCTCGTCGTCCTCCTCATCCTCCTCGTTGTGGTACGAGGTGGGGCTGTCGGTGGTGGGCAGGCTGCTGGCCCCCGGGCTGGCGCGCTCCCCCTGGGGGTAGGGCACCTGCTGGATGCCAGGGACAAGGGTGGCCAGGCCGGGCACCCCATAGTAGGAGACGCGGGGCAGTTTGAGAGGGGCCGCGCCTGCCACCACCGCAGCCCCCACGGCCCCCGCCACGCTGTCCCGGGGCCCCGTCTCCAGCGGGCGCTTGGGGGCCAGGCCTGGGCCGGCGGCCGGCGGCAGCTCCACGGCTTCATGCTTCACACGGGCCAGCAGTGGGATGGGCACCGAGGGGGACGCGGCGTAGGGGGCGGCGGCGGCAGGCTGCAGCTGGTTGCAGGGGCTCTGGGGCTCGGAGCTGGCGTCCTCGATCACGGCCGTCTGCGAGTCGCAGTGGGGCGAGCTCACCTTGAACATGAGGTCTGTGCCGCGCTCGATGATGTGCTGGATCTGCAGGAAGCCGGCCGTGTACATGACCACGAGCTGCTCGCTGGCCGTCATGGTGAGCCGGCCCGTGTAGCAGAAGGACAGGATCTGCTGGAAGCAGGCGGGCGGCACCGAGCCCGGCAGCTCAAACGCGCTCTTGCTGTTGCCGCTGAACAGGTCACGGAAGTAGAGGCTGCTGGCGGCCAGGACGGCCCGGTGGGCCTTGAAGGCCTGGCCCTTGACCACGATGGACACATCGCAGTAGAGGCCCAGCAGGCGCTGCTCGTTGAGGCAGCCGAGCACGGTGTTCCCGAAGTTGGGGATCTCGATGTGCAGCATCTGAGACATGGCGGGCGCTGGCTGGCGGTGGGCCTCAGACTCTCAGCGCGGGGCGGCCCGAGCGGGGCACATCTGTGGGGGTGGGGAGACACGGCGGTCAGTTCCCCGGCCGGACAAGGGCTCCCATCCGGCCACCGTCTCCGCACCCTCCCCTGAGGGGGGCCTGCGAGCCCTCCCCATGCACGGCTGCCCCCAGCCCCTCCCTGCTGGGACAGTCCAGAGAAGGTCCCTGGGGACCCCAGCTGAGGGACAAGATGACTCAAAGGGCTTGGCCGCATAGACCCGAACTGCACTACCCCGCTGGACCCCTAGGAGGGGGCTTCGGACACCCCGTCGCGGCAGAAGGCGAGGACAGAGGCCTGAAGCCGCGGCGGGACAGGACGGGGACAGGGGCGCATGCGGGGCCACGTCTGGACAGGGTCAGCAGCAGCTCCTCTCCCAGGAAAAAGTTCGCAGCCCTCTAAGCAGCCCCCGGCACTGCCTTCCTGGGAGGGGCTCAGTTTCTGGTGTGTTTCCCCTCCCCTCGGAGCAGGCGGCCCTCGGGGTAACCAGGGCAAGTGTCCTGCCACCTCCCCCCACGGCCCGGCCCCCCGCGGGCGGGGAAGGGGGTCGGGGAAGTGAGCTGAAGCTGGGAGAACTCCGAGAGGCTCCTGCGTCCTCTGTGCAGGGAGACCTCCCCAGGCGCGCCCCTCTCCACGCTGTCCTGGGTCCTCCCAGCTGGGACCCCAACCCAGGTCCAACCCGGGTCCTGCAGCCGCCAGCCAGGGCCGCTCGAGTTGGGCGCCCCCCCCTCTCGCCCGCTCCGGACTCGGCCAATCCTGCTGGCTCGGTCCCAGCCCAGGTGACTCAAGGGGTCCCAGCCCTGAGCCGTGGCACCCGGGCAGGGGAGGCAGGGTGGCCGCGGCTGTTTATCTGTGCCCGTCTCTGCGAGGGGGGGCGGGGGCGCCAGAGAAGGCGCCGGCCAACTCTGCAGGGCCGCACAAAGGGCCGCTGTGTCCCGCGGGAGGAAAGTGCGGCGGCCGCAGAGGCGCCGGGCGCCGGGAGGAGGGCGGAGCCACCCTGCACCAGGAGTTGGGCAGGTGGGCGCCACGCAGAGTGGCCCGCAGTGGCCCTGCCTTGGAGAAGTTGCCGGCCGGCCGGCCATGGGCACCGGCCAGCAGGGAGACCTACCTTCGGCCGCTGCGGCCAGCGGCCCGACACTGCCCGCTCAGCCCGGCAGGGCAGGCTCCCCGCACGCCAGCCCGCCTGCCCAGCTGCTCCGGGAATGCAGCAAACGGAGCGGGAGCCCTAGGGTGGGGAGGGCGCGAGGAGCCGGGGAGGGGGAGCGGGAGGGGGAGGAGGAGGAGGGCAGAGCGCGGGGCGCGGGCCGCCGCAGCTCAGCTGCACCCAGGCCGGCTCTCCCGGGCAGCGCACCGCATCTCAATGAAGCGGCCGGATGCAGACGAACATTCAGGCAGCTCTCGGGAATGAATAGCCGCCTTTGATTTGGGAGCCGAAGTAAATGCCAGCTCCCAGCCCCGGCTTTAAAAACAGTGGAGCGCCGGTGCCAGAGGAATGCGCGGCTCCGGGTGTTGGTACAAGACAGACTTTTGATGACTCACTGCAATGCAAACAAAGATGGCAGAAATACTGTACTGTACGCGGAGAAATGCTTCGCGGTGCCACGGCAACTGAGACAGCCTGGAAATTTATGGTGCAGTTTTGCATATGAATTACCCAGTAAACTGCCTCCTGGCCTTCCAGGACAGCCCAGTGTCAAAGCATTTAAACTATTCCAAACAGTCTGCAGGGCTGGCAAGGAGCTTAACTCCTCCAGGGCGGGCAGGGCTGGTGAGGGCCCTGGGAGGGCGAGGGGGGCCGCGAGGGAGGGGAGGGAGCACAGCCAGGGAGCCCGGGAAAGGAGGCAGGAAGAGGGGCAGCACCCCCGAGCCATGCTGCCACCACCCCTCCTGGGGGACTGGCCATGTCTCTGCCCTGCTGGGGTCCCAGAACAGCTGCCCCGGCTGGTGCAGCCCAGAACCCGTCCCCACCCCACGCCCCAGGCCCCTCCTGGCACTTTCAGAAAAGAGCAACTTTGTGGCCCGGCAACCAGGAGCTGGAAGGACCGGCCGGGCCCTGGTGGGTCCCAGCAGAGGTGGCAGCGAAGGCGCCCACTGCTCTGGCACACTCAGCTGTGCCAGTCTTGCAGCCCACTCGCTCAGCTGGAACCTGGCCGTGCTGCCTGCCCGAGGGGTGCGCAGCGTCTGACCTTTATTGAGCTTTTCCTGGGAAGGGCAGGCACACAGGGTTGGTGGCCGGCCTCAGGCCTGCTCCAGAGGACAGGCTCACCCCCTGCTGCTGAACTGCATGGGCCCTGGGGCAAACCACTGGACTGCCCAGCCTCAGTTTCCCCACCTGCCACCAACCGTGACCCCGGCAAGAACATAACTACCCCAAATAAGGGAAGCAGGGTCCAGGCTTGAGAGGCGGGCTTGCTCCCCCCAGCTGAGGAGCTGTCACCCCCAGCACCCTGCTGCTCACTCCAGCGTCCCCTCCCCCCAATCTGGGCTCGGCATCCGAACACCAGACAGACCTACGGCCACCGAACAGGAGCAGGAGGAAACCCGGGTGTGGGGAAGCCGTCGGCACGGGCCCCCCCCCCCAGACGACTTTGCGCCTGGTGTTTTGATGATGGAATGGCCCGTGCTCAGCAGTGCTGAAGAGCTGGGGAGACGCGGGCTCAGCTGTCACCTCCCAGCCACACCCTCCACCTCCAGCTCCCTGCTTAGTTGCTGCCTCCTCCAGGAAGTCTGCCAGGAGCCCCTCGCGAGCTCAGCAAGGGCAGGGCCGGGTCTATCCAGTACCTGGTGGGCGACTAACTAAATGCTAGGCACAGCCGGCCGGGGCCACTCAAGAGGGGCTGTCATGGCCAGTGACACATGGCACAGGCCATCCACCTCACCCCAAGGGAGGTGGGGTCGCCTGAGCCAGGCAGGGGCTCTCGGCCATTACAGGAGTGGCACAACCTGGCCGGGGTGGGCAGAGGCCAGAGTGGTGCGCTGTGTACAGGCCCCAACTGCCCAGGGTGGGACAGGCCAGCGCCGGGTGTGACACCGAGAGCAAGGGACAGTGCGGGCTCTCAGAGCCGTTGGCCGGCTTGCAGTCCTCGGTCCTGAGGGCACCGGCCACTTCCTCACGACACTGCAGCCCCACAGGCCGACCTGTGAATCGGGTCACCGTTCACGCTCAGCTGGTTACAGGGGTAGAAGGAGAGGACACGTCTGAAGCCTACAGCCCAAGCCTGGTGCACGCAAGCCAGCGACATCCTTCCTGCCGTGACCTGGGCAGGAGGGCGGCCCTCCCAGGGTGCCCGAGTGAGTGTCTCCATCCGCGCCAAGCCTGGCCCGGCCCAGCCCGCCTCTGCACCTTGGAGCCTGCCCCCCAGGGCTGGGCCGGACCTGCTGCCCCAGAGAAGGGACCATTATTCCCCTGGAAGGTGACAGGGCCGTCGTGGTCCCCAGGGACCGAGGACAACTGGTGCTTTTGCTACCTTGTCCTCAAGCCACCTGTGCCGTGAGGCTGCCACCCCACGCCCAGCCGCCGAAAGCCGGACAGGGGCTGGTTTTAGGTTGCTTTCTTAGAAGCCTCGAGAACAAAGCTGAACTTTAGACGGGAGAATAAAACGAAGGCTTGGCTACGCTCCCAGGGCCCTGAAAGCAGACGTGGCCACGGGCGGACCCACCGGCTGCAGCCAGAGGGGGGCCAGGGCCTCAGTGGGCCCCCAGCTGCGGGCAGGGCTGTCTGCTGAGGAGGGGAGGGGCCAAGCCTGGCTCTGGGACACCAGGGCCTCCTCCCCTCCCAGCACCAGGGGCTAGCCCTGTTCTGCAACCACACCTCCTTTCTGTGACTCAGTTTCCCCATCCCCTTGTGTCCCAGGTCCCCTGCACCGTGAGAGCACCATGCCCATCTGCTTGTGCAAGGTTCTGAGGAGCCAGGAAACCAGAGCTCTCTGTTCCCCAGCCACCCTCAAAGCAGCTGCGCCAAGAACAGCCCCTTGTGACGGGCCTCTGAGTGGAACCCACTTCGGGAATCCTCTGCAGACCACCCAGAGCCCAAGTTCAGTCCCTGCAGTAGTGCCAGCCTCGGGGTGCCCCCGCCCCACAGGGAGACACACAGAGGATGATGAGGGGCTGCTCCGAGCCCACAGGCCTCTCCTGAGAATGGCTCAAGTCCAGCCCGACCCACCTGGGGCCGTGGTGGGTCCAGCGGATCCCCCCGCCCCGACCCTGCTGGGCACCGCAGGTGGGTGGAAGGAGGAGCCCTTGGGACGGGCACGCGGGGCGGGGCCGGGGCTGGCGGAGGGGCTGCCCCCCTGGTGCCCAGGTTGGGGCGGCCACTGGGGTCCAGCAGGCACGAGACCACGCCAAGGGCGTCCACCAGGCCAGAGGACAGGGACAGGGTGGCTGTCCCTCGAGGAGGGGCCCCCTTTTCCAGGACCCCACCCCAGTCACAGTCCCATAGCCTGGAGGTCCTGCCCGGAGTCCCAGGGAACCCCCCACGTCCCTGAGGCGAGTCCCAGGGCGAGCACGGCCCGTGAGGACAGCACTTAACTTTCCCCAGGATCACCACCAGCGAGGGAAAGGCGGCGAGAGAGATTAAATTAAATAAAATTATTTTGCAGGATTTAATTTTACCAATCTAATAAGAGGTTCTGGACCTCGGGAAACACACAGGCATTAAACACACAGGAGAGGACAGGAGGCGGGATATGGGGACGTTCTGCAGGTCAAGAGGGACACTCCCCTGCCCCGCACCCCCGTAGGGAGGCCTGTCCCCACAGAGGCCCCACAGGGCCAGCCCAGCGCAGCCACCCCTCCCGGAGCAGATCCGGCAATAGCCCAGGACCCCTCCTACAGGCGGATCCGAGGTTCTGGCCCCCAGGATGGGAGGCCGGGGCAGGCCTGGGACACCTGTGAGGACTCGGGGACCAGGAGGACGGCTGGGGGCTGCCCCGCTGTGGCCTCAGTCTGCTTCCACCCCGTCCCTAAGGGGACATAGCCCTGCCCACAGGGGCCCGAGAGGTCAGCCCTTCCAGGGTGGAGGCTGCCCAGCTCGGTGTGCCCAGGCCAGGGAGCTGGGCGAGGCCCCATTGGACCCCAGCTTTGCATCAAACTTCTAAGATGCCGGCGCGCAGGGCCGGCCACTAATGAGCCACCAGGCAGGCAGACGCAGGCGCTCTGGGGCCGGGTCTCAGCTGCCAGGAGCCCTCTCCCTGCAGTCCCCACACCACCCGCCACCCACCACTGCACGCGCTGTGTGCTTGCTCCCCAGCCCCCTAGACGAGGAAACCGAGGCACAGGCACGGTGAGCCTTCTGCCAAGGCCTCGGAGCTGGGAGGCAGCTGCGTCCAGGCACCTGGTCATCACCCTCCCGGGTGGTCTTCACTCATCCAGTAAGAAAAGCCGGAAGGCAAGGACTGGCCCCGCCCTACAGACCCCAAGTCACCGAGGCCCCAGAACGCCGCCGCAGGGACGAGAATTCCATCGGCCTTTGCACGGGCTGTTCCGCTGGGCTGTTCCACACGGGCCCCCAGCTTCAGGGTCAAGGGAGTCTCAGGTGGGTCGCCCAGCGGGGAGGCAGGGAAGAGCCACACTGCAGCAGGCACGGGCACGGGCAAGCCCCTCTGTTCAGCCAGGCCCCCGGGGCAGCCGCCACCCCGGACCTCAACCATGGAAGCCACTTTAACTGCACTGACGAGTGTTTGCCTGGAAGCTTTGTTCTTCAGGTGGAGACGGGCGGCTGCCACAATCTGCAAACTCAAAGTTCTGCCTGTCAATCCTCAGGTACAAGCAGTACGTGGCTGCCCCAGCCCCGCCCAGGGCCCGGCAGGGCCACCAAGGCCAGGGGTGCAGCTGCCACCGACGTGCGTCTCTGATCTTCACTCTCAAAACATTTTGACCTTCTCAGGGGTTGGGGGTCGGGGGCCACACAAAACACAGCAAAACCAGCCGTGGCGACCACTCAGAAGAGCAGTAGCAGCAGGCGGAGGGGCTGGGTGAGGAGCAGCCCCCAGAGCCCAACGACCCCTCCGCTGTGCCCAGCACTGTGTGATGCTCCCACGAGCCACAAAGGGTTCTAGAAGGTTTCCAAGGAATCGAGCAGTGTTTTGAAAGGAGTCAGCAACCTCCCTCACCCATATTTGTAATTCAGATAACGTGAGCTAGGAGAGCCTGTCCCCCGGGCACAGCTTAGTCACTCGAGAAGCACGTGGCAGGGTCTCCCCTGCCCCCGGCTCACAGGTGAGGCAGCCCCGTGCCCCGTGTCCGGATGGGCAGAGGAGGGCCCAGGGCAGCCTGTGCCTGACCGGCCCCGCCTGGGGACAGGGGACTTCGAAGGCAGGAAGACCCCAGGAGCTGGCGGCAGAGGCGGGCTCTAGGGGTGCCTGGCGCACAGGGGCCTGTCGGTCACCCAACTCGTTAAAGACAGCAGCGGGCAGCAACTCCCCTCGTTAATATTCATAGCTCTCTCATCTGCATATCATGCCATAAATAGTCGAGGGGAGGTGAGACACAAAGCTCCCTGCATTTCTAATTATGCTTAAAAATCTCATGTAAATCAGACCCACACAGAAATCCTAAATCAGCGCTGGGGGCCCAGTACACCAGCTGCCCCCACCTCTCTGGTCCTGGCCACCCGGGCTGGAGCTGGGCAGTGGGGGGGCCCAGGCTGCGTGCTTGGGGGCACTGACCTGCCATGTCTGCCCTGAAGTACGAGCCGGGTCGTGGGGCAGCACCGACACTGTGGCACCTCTGGAGCCACCTGCTGTCCCACCCCTGTCCTGCCTGCTCCCCGGGGGGCTCCCAACCAGGGGTCCCTGCTTCCTGTCCCACACAGGTGTGGCTCCCATGGAAGCAGCAGGCACCTGCGCAGGTGTGGTGGTTCTTGGGGGTCCCCGGGCCTGGCCACCCACACTTTAGCTCTCTGCACCCCCCGTCTGGACGGGCCTTGGGCTTCCACAGCTCAGCAGGACGTGACTCACACGGCCCTGTCGGTTCGGGGTGGGCCCCCACCCCCGCACCCCGGGGCAATGCCTCACTCTGGGGTACGGAATCAGGCAAAAGTCCCAGGCAGAGCGCCAGGCCACCAAGGGACCCCCGAGGGGTCACAGGATCGAGAGTGCCCCCACCCCAATGGACAGCACCGCCCCTGTCTGCAGGGAGAGGTGACGCAGGGGCCTGCAGGACGGAAGGCTCTGGGCCAAGGACAGTCAGCCTGGCCCCAGCCTAGAACCCACATCAGAGCTCAAGACAGCACCCAACCCCAAGGGTGGCACCAAAACAGACTGCAGGGTCCCTGTGGGCAAGGCTTTAGCTGGGACAGCAGGGGCACCTGGGGCAAAACTGCCACCCGGTGGGGCCGGGGCGGGGGCCCAGGCCGAGGGGCAACTCTTGGTGAGGGTGGGCCCCATCCCCCGGCATCAGGGAACCCCTTAGGGCCACGGCCAAGGCCCCGGGCCCGAGCAGCACAGGGGCCTGCGGAGCCCAGCAAGGGGCCAGAGCAGCTCCCGGTGGCATCAGACAGACGCCCCTGCCCTGAGGACACCCAGGGCAGCCCCGCAAAGGGACGCGCCAGCCGGAAGCCCAGCCTGGAGCTCCAAAGAGCGGGGAGAGCGGCTAGGAGACGGGGCCACTGTGTTCCGCCACAGAATGCACAGCCCTTCCCGGCCTTGTCACTGGGATGTGGCTCAGAGACACCCCGGGAGCGTGGGTTTGCCGGAGTCTGTTAGCTGTTACACAAAAGACAAGTCTCTTCTCCCGCAGAGCATCCAGGTCAGCAGGCCCCGCGACAAACCCAACCGGGCTACAGGGCCGGCCTCCATGCCGCTGGTCTAGCGCTCCGCGCACAACCTGGGCAGGACGATTCGCACTGACACAGTGTTGGCCACACGGGGACTGCGGCCCCTGACGGTGTCCTCGGCGCGTCTGTGTGGCCCCCAGGCAGGTGACCAGGCTCCACAGCGCCCCTCGGCCAGCCTGGCCTCTACCTGAGCTCCACAGGGGTCCCCACCTCCCACCCCCAGACAGGCCTCAAGCCCCCAGCCACCCCCTCCTGGACCCTCGGCTGTAGCCAAGACCCCGCCGACCTGTCCGGAGGGTGCCGAGCCCCGTCCTGTCCCCGGGGACCTGCAGGAGGCACGCCCGAGTGACGGGGTTACCCGCCCTGCCGTGAGGCGGGGACGCAGAGATGCCTGCTGCCCGCATCTGCCCTGGCAGCACGCCCAGACCTATTTTTAAGCCCATTTACTAGAAATCCCACAAATTAAAGGAAATACGGATAGTGCAGTGAGAATCCTGGGGGCCAAATAAAAGCCACGCATAATCGTCCTTAACCACAAACCCCAGCTCCCCAAAGCGCTTCTACAACGCGAGGCACACGTTGTGCAAAGGAGGGAGGCGGCGCCGGGGGTCCCGCGCTGGGCTCCGGGGCCAAGGCAGCCTCGGAGCGGCTGGGGCCGCCTTTGCGCCGGGCCATAAAAGGTAACTGCTGATATGAAAAACAAAGACCATAAACACGAACACCCAACTTTTATGGCTTGGGAACGCCAGCTGCAGGACAGCGGC
>JAQIFY010003205.1:0-12733 GCA_028533085.1 Varecia variegata | reverse complement strand
ATTTATTTTTGTTGCTGCTGTGATTGCCTTAGGGGTCTTTTTCATAAATTCTTTACCTAGGCCAATGTCTGTGAGAGTCTTTCCTACATTTTTTATAATCCCAAAATCAAACTCCTTACCCATTCACTTTCAATGCTTCCTGACCTCAGATCATGCAACCATCAATCTCCTTCTGTTTTTATGGATTTACCTATTATGTATATTTCATAGAAATAGAATCATACAGCATGTGGCCTATTGTGTCTGGCTTCTTTCCCTGAGCATTAGGTTTTCAAGTTCACCCACAGTGGGGCAGATATCCTTCATTCCTTTTTTATGCCTGGGTAATATTCCATCCTATGAGTATGCCACATTCTGTTTATCCATTCTTCCATGATGGACATTTGGATTGTTTCCACCTTTTGGCTGCTGGAAATAGGCTACTGTGAACATTTGTGCACAAGTATTTGTTTTTCTATTTCATGCATAATAATTGTACATATTTATGGGGTACGTATAATATTTTGGTACATGCATATGATGTGTAATGATCAAATCAGGGTATTTATGATATTCACCCCCTCAAATATTTATCATTTCTTTGTGTTGGGCGCATTTCAAATCTTCTCTTCTAGCTATTTTGAAATATACACTAAAATTTTGTTAACTATAGTCACCCCACTGTCCTCTTGAACACTAGAACTTATTCCTTCTATCTAACTGTATTATTTTATATAGAACTTCTTTTAGGCAAATGAACTTGGCTATTTAGTCTGACTTTTTTCTGCTGATGCTAAGAAGCCATGCTCCCAGATCAGAATTTTAAAAAGATTTAGAACTAGAGAAACCTGAATATGCCTTCCCTGTTTTGATGTTTGTTCCATTCTTGCAAGGGGAAAATGAGATCTTTGCCTCATTTCCCTGAAGTGAACACCCCTGCACCACCTTTTCTAGGACTACCAGAATCTACAACCTCTGCAAAATGCACACATACACTCATGCACAATGTAAAACAACCACCTCATTCATGGAAGAATATTTGCAACTTTGATGCCATAATTAATGTTTATCTCTAACAAAGCTGCATCTCTTCATTGATTATGATAGTCTAGATTTTGACATCCATGGCATATTGGATATTCTTTAGAAGTAAGATCCACTCTATAGTTTGTCTTCAAATTCAAGTTAACAGTTCTCCTGTTTAAAATAGTCTAACAGTCAGTTCAACCAAGTAAAATAAGGTGGAACAGAATACAATCAAAGACAAAACAGAACGGCTTCTCAGTTCTTTTTTCAAGTTGACAGTATTGATGTTTATAATTTTACTTTGCTGTCCTCTAACTGATAAGCCTTTCCATGTCATATTAGGCCAAGACAGAGAGAGTCTAACAGCACTCTAACACCACAGCTATATGATGTGGTTGTATGTGTGTGTGAATGTGTTTTCACCTTTGGTGTTATGTCTTCTGAGTGAGATGATATACAGCGACAAAGGTAATCAAGAAACTTTACCATGATTCCATAGTCTCATATATTCAAACGAAAAGAATCACTGAATTTGCAGCATATTGTAGACTCTTCTATAAAATTTTAGCACTGACAGAAGACACTTCCCAACATACATACACAAATATACACTGAGTTATTTACTGGGAAGAATATTTAAACATATATTCCAATACTGGAAACCGACTAGATATAAATTGAAGGTAGCAAAAAAATGTTTACTAGGTATAAATTGAACACAACATAAAAAATGTTTACCAAATGGTATATAAAGTCTTAAGTATCCAACAGACTTTTTCTAAAGTTTTGCACCCCTATATTCAGTACAGAAATGTCATAGAATAACAACAGTGGAAAGGGAGAAGTTTCATAAAAATAAATTTAGTAGAAATGATTTATTTTAGCCCCGAGAACATATGCCTTTGAAATTTAATAATGGTTTTATATTGTAAAAAACCCACTTTTTTTGGAAACATAACAGCAATAGATATTAATTGCCATAGGCACTTCAAAAACTTATCTTCCCACATGCTATCTACTGTTATTTTTTCATCATCCTATATAGTACAGCTTATTAACACTTTTTTAATTTGTATCTTATTTGTATAACACTTTTAATTGTATAGAACCAGAATTTCTTAGATTCAGTTGGATACACCCAAAATGGGTTAGCCTTTAACTACAAAGGAGGCCCTTTTATTTTAACTTGATGAACTGTCTTCTTTACTAGGTAACCAATTTAATAATAGAATATGCTGCAGCAGTAATCAGGACTATTTTCAGGAAAATGGATTTTGTCTTTGTGATGGTTAATTTTATGCATCAACATGGCTAAGCTATGGTGCCCAGTTTTGGGGTCAAATGCCAGTCTAGATTTTTTACATGTAATTAACATTAAAATCAGAAGACTTTGAGTAAACAGATTACCCTCCATAATGTGGGTGGGTCTCATCCAATCAATTTAAGGTCTTAAGAGAAAAGACTAAGTAAGTTTCCTTGTATCTTCAGCTTGCCGCCTTGCAAGCTGGACCTGCCAGATTTTGGACCTGCCAGACCCCACAATCACATGAGCCAATACTTTCAAATAAACCTCCCTCTCTCTCTCTTCATACACATGTACATACACATACATCTTATTGGCTTCATTTCACTGGAGAACCCTAATACATTCTTCATTTCTAGAAAGCATTTGTGGGTGCTCAGACTCAGGGAATAGGGTTGACACTTCTAATTGGATCTTCAGGAAATCTTTTTAAGTGGTTGCCTAAACATCAGGTGAACAAATTTTTAGTTCTTCCATGCTGCATTCTGGGAAAAAATTTACATAAAGCCCTTTCACTTCTTGGAACCCAGTTTTATAAAATGTAAAATGGCCGGGTTGTAGGGTAGAAAATTAAATAAAGGACAAAGACCAAAAATCTTCTTTTCTCTCTAAATAATCAAGAATATAAAATTATATTACATTTTATATAGACAATGTCCACTTTAAGTTAACAGACACATAATTTACAAAGATTCACCATGTTAATATATAAAACAAAGTATCTTCATAACTCTATTTTTGGTGAATATGGGATCATAAAACTTATAGTAGGGATCTGATAAAGAAGAAATAGTTTAGATATTGCAATATGAGAAGAAAGAAAAATACAATGAAGATATACATATTATTCACAAAAAGTAGCAGTGATGAAAACAAAACTTTCACTATTAATTTCAATCAAACATGCATAGCTATTTGGTTTTTGGATTGAGGCAGTGTTTTGTGTGTCATCTGGATAATAAATTAGCCCCTGCTATACCTATAAACTCTGTTACAGTATTATATTCTTGAATAAAATAAATGCATAAATCCAGATCTCTATGCTTCTTTACTTTTCAGATCAAGTGTATCTCATCTCTATGCTCCTTTATTTTTCAAGTCAAGTGTATCTCAATTTTTGACAACTACAGGAAGGCTTCTTAAGAGTTTTCCATTATAGAATACAAACACTGCTCTCTTCCATTTTGATCTTGTTGCTTGAAAGGTATATTTGTACAGTTATTTCAAAAATAATAAAAATCTTTGGTAAATCAATGACTGAATTTTTCTGTATAGAGTGGCAATAAACAAACTGATACATAAAGTTAAAAGTATATCACCATATGGAGGCCGAGGCAGGAGGATAGCTTGAGGGCAGGAGTTCGAGACCAGCAAAAGCAAGACCTCATCTCTACTAAAAATAGAAAAAAAAAATAGCCAGTCAACTAAAAATAGAAACAAAAAATTAGCTGGGCGTCATGGCTCACGCCTGTAGTCCCAGCTACTCGGGAGGCTAAGGCAGGAGGATTACTTGAGCCCAGGAGTTAGAGGTTGCTGTGAGCTGGGGGCTGACACCACGGCACTCACTCTAGCCCGGGCAACAAAGCCAGACTCTGTCTCAAACAAAAAAAAAAAAAACAGTATATCACCATATATTTCTCTAGAACCTCTAATTTTGTCATTTTGATGTTATGCAGACATTTATTTTGAGTTGTGAATGACAAAAAGAGATAGCTTGTCACTGTCAGTTCTCTATTGCATCTGAAATATAAAATTAACTGAGATTACATATAATGAAAAGTTCAGGACAAGCAAGGTAAGTTTTACTAGCTGATTCACAGTTGATAGTTTTTGTGAAGTATTCCAGTTCACAGATTCTTGTAGTTTTGGAATAAATAAAATTTAAATATAAGAAGGAATGGGCTTTCTAATTTCTTTTATCATCTTGAAAAATTAAAACTCTCTATGTGTACTTGTGTTACTTTTAAAATTTTTTTGTTTAATTTTATTTTGTTAGCTGCATTAATTTTATGCTTGGTCTACTACTGTTAGGTCAAATGCTGCTTATCATAAAATTTGGAACTCTATGTTCATATACTTTATATATATAGTATTATAATAATAATTTCAGCTCATCATTTCCATCTTTAGATATAATATGGATTCTTGCATTTCAATACCTTCCAGAATCATCATTTGAAAATGTGATAACCATTACATTTAAGGTTTCTTCAAGCTACTGGTAATATAAATAAAGTATTCTGTGTTTAGGTACATTTTTAAAGACAAGTTTTCATGCAGGTTGTCATCAGCTATTAAAAACTTTAGAACGTGCATGGCTCTATTTCCATGCAGCCTATACATCTTATTTTCTTCATGGATAGTCTTTATAAAAAATTAAATACCATGGTTTTAACATTCCCTGCTCACCAGGCATTTTGCCACAATAACTTTTTCTCAAAAAACTATTATTCTATATTATGCTTTCCTATAGAATGCTTTCAAGGGTTTCATATTATTACTTTTAATCAAGACTCTATGTCTAAAGCTTGTGACATCTAATTTTTCATGTCTTTATAAATTTTGATAGCATTTGGTCCACTGCCATCTTTAATCCCTTATCTTTTTAAAAAATTATATTAAGCTTAACTTACTTTTCTTATAAATAACAATCCTGCCCAGGAAATTACTATTATTTAAAGAAATCAAAGACTCCTGCTTCTACATTCTTTCACATCCCTGACAAATGAGAAATTACAAGATCAACCATATCATTGGATGAGGAATTAAAAGTGAGTATTTCCTTTAAACTGCTTGTGTGGTTCTCACAGTCCAGGCTCCTCACCTGCCCCTAGCAGGCCACCATTCAAAAATTGACAATGTTGAAAAATTGGACCAACACAAATATTTAACTTTGGAAATCTGATTATCATTATTTCTAGACATAAGCAAACTAAGATCCCAGCATTTCTCTCCTACCCATTAGAATAATCAACTTCCCTGTGCTAATTTTTACATGAGTGCTTCCTGTGGCAAGTCAAAAGCCCTTTGAAAACAGAAATGATGAAACATGCATCTTAACCTGAGCATAGAAGGAAAAATAAGGAAAAAATAGTTTTCTCTTTATTGTCTATTTATATTTTACTCTATCATCTAAGCAGAATTATTTCTAAGTTAATAGCATTCTTCTTAATAAAAAATTCTAAAATAAAATATCATAAATGCTTAAATTCAAACTCTCTAATAACATTAAGTTACCTGCTTAAATAGCTTTATTTTTCCTAAAAGTAGCCTAATGGCTTTATTTTTCTTAAAGAAATTTTATGGTTGACACCATTTTTTAAAGTCAACAATTGCTTTTGTATATGGTTTATATATGATATAATTATCTACTTTCTGTTATAATTTCAGACAGACAGTTTCAAAATTCCAGAGCATCTGAGAGCA
Organism: Varecia variegata; assembly: GCA_028533085.1. Classification (NCBI taxonomy): domain Eukaryota; kingdom Metazoa; phylum Chordata; class Mammalia; order Primates; family Lemuridae; genus Varecia; species Varecia variegata. The sequence goes on along the minus strand of JAQIFY010003205.1, from coordinate 6,999 downwards.
TCCATATAGCCACATGAATGGACCTAAATGTTGTCCTCCTTTCTTATGTTGTTTATCATTATTATAATTATTTCCAGTTGTGAGCATGTGTTATTTTAGAGGTCCTAACTGTCCTGTTTTAAAAAAAGTAGCAAACTTTAAGTGGTTTAACAATATTTAGATATCATATACTTAATTTTTGGAAATTTGAGGCATCTATGATTCATTTATCCATAGTTTATAATAAGAAATTTATTGGCCTAGTTGAAAATGCATGAAGGTAAAACATCTTGAAGTATTAAATAGTGATGCCTGCCACCTTTATACTGATTTTAAATTAGGTGTTTTTCAGTCAGAGGCATCCACTGATGTAAGGGCGTTTGAAATTATTATTGAGGAATTATATATACACAAAAAAATCAGTGCTTGGCTTTTATTTTATTATTTGCTTTAGTATATTTATTAGGAAGGTAAATTATTAATAGATGTATTATATAACATTTTAAAAACTTTATAATAATACATATTTGTGTATGTATATATGCACAAATACATACACATATACGTATATAAATGTAAAATATTAACTAGAACTTTATTTATTGAGTACTATATACTGTTTAACATTCAGTTGGCTTCTATTGTACTATGTTTTCCTTTAATAAAATTTTTGTCAAAGAATTAACATCCTCCAAAGAGCTATGAGTGCTTTCATATCTGCTGTACTATTTATTTCTCCAGCATCAAGTTTGTTTGAAAGGACTGTGATTGTTATTGTTTCATTTCATAGAGAGAGAAAAACCAAAGTACAGAAAAATCCAAAGTCTTAGCTAAAGCCAAAAAAAAATTAACAATAATTGCATTACATTTTTAAAGAAGTATATTACAAAACAAGTTTAGTGCCAATACATCTAATCAACATAAACAGTATCCATCATTACTTCACTATTTTGGCCTATTGCATTTAGCGAGAGGCATCCACTGACACAGGGAAGAGTGAGAATGCTATTGAGGACACAATAATTTGTCTTTATTATATGGTTTTTATTATATGCTGGGTATGGGGGAGGCTGTCCTGTCTAGGCACTTAGAAGAATCCCTGGACTCTATTCACTAAATATAAGTACCAACTCTTCCCCCAGTTGTAACCATTAAAAAAAATGTCTACAGACACTGACAAATGTCCCCTGAGGAACAGAACTGCCTAAAGTTGAGAACCACTGATTTATTCAATTGCAAATTTCTTTATGAGCTTTATATCCCACACAATGAAAAACTACCAATTGATTATATCCAGATAAAATATTCAGAAAGCAATAATTTAAGAACAATACTTGTTTATATAAACTATATACACAAAATACATTTAGACAGAAAATTTATATATTTTAGCAATTGTAATTTTTAATATACAAGCACAGTTATGTGAATTAATCAAAGTTAATAAAATAATCATATTTTTACATAAGAAAAAGTAAAATCTATTAGAATATATTTTCTCTTTTGGAATCCTTAGAATAAAACCATGGCTTATATGTATACATGATTTGTCTGAAGCAACTGTTATAATAAAAATATTTTAATATTAAACTAGTTAATTTGGAAAGAATGATTCTACAGATATGAAGATAATTTATTTTTAAATGACAAGACATATTTAAATCATATTTAAAATGATTTAACTGACTAGATCACTGAGGCAGAAGCCAGTTTTACTTTTATTAGCCAAATAAATGCAATGATTCTGCCTTTCATTCTTTATGTGTGTCGATATAGATGTGTGTGCATGTGTTTGTATATGTATGCACTAACAGATTAAGTAAGCAAAGAGGTTCAAACTGTCAAGCACAAATATCATTAAAAATCTTGATAAGGAAACAAAATTCTGGCAAATACTTCCATTTTTTCCCCAGTCTTATTAAGTCTGGAATCGAACTCAGGAATCTAAATTGTGAAAAAATGTTTAGATGTTATATGATTAATGTTTAGATAGTCTTTGAAACACACTTTGAGAAATACTTTTAAATAGTGAAAATATCCCTGTCTTTAATGTGCAATGTAACTAAATAGCAGATTGAAAGTATGAATATTTTTATTTCATCAAATAGTTTTATTTACTCCATACATACTTTGATCATCGTGAATACATTCACACATTCTTTCTTCAATCCTTTTTTTCATCAGACAGCTTTTAAGTGCCTACCATTTTGCAAGCATTGTGCAAAGTATTATACTAATATAATACATAAGATGGAGGACAGCATTCTGTGGTCCCCAACCCCCCAACCACGCGGAGTACCAGTCCACGGTCTGTTAGGGACTAGGTCACAGAGTTCCGCTGACCACCTCCCACCCCTCACCCCCCGCACCCCCCCCACCCCCGTCCATGGAAAAATTGTCTTCCATGAAACCTAGGAAATGGGTGGGGGCTGCAGAGTAGGAGGTGAGTGGTGAGGGAACAAGAGAAGCTTCATCTGTATTTACAGCCACTCCCCATGGCTTGGATCACTGCCTGAGCTCCTCCTCCCACCCACCTCCAGTCAGTAGAAAACTTGTCTCCCATGAAACCCCTCCCTGGTGCCAAAAAGGTTGGGGATCACTGGTATAGATAATATGTTTTAGTTACTTAATGCTTACAATGCCATAAGGAAACACCATAGATGGCGGGGAGGGGATCTGGTAAGAGCTCTCTTCCTGGCTTGCAGATGATCACCTTCTAGCTGTGTCCTTACGGCTGGAGAGAGAGGGCCTTGTCCTTATGAGCTCATTTAAACTTAATTACCTCCTAAAGACCCTATCTTCAGATATAGTCACATTGGTGGGTAGAGCCTCAACAGAGTAATTTGAGGGAAGCACAATTCAGTCCACAGCAGTTTGTATATCTAAGCTGGCCCATTTACACATGTAACACTTTACTGGGTACAGCTGGAAGGCGGATCATCTGGGATGTTGGGATAAATGAGCTTCTATATCTCTCTGTGTAGTCTTAGGGCTTCTCCCTCTCTACGCTGCTTTTCCACACAGTCTTTCTGGCAGGGCAGACAGACATTTACACGGTAGGTCAGTGCTCTTTAGGTAGAAAATTATCAGGTTATCTTAAGGTTTAAGACTGCAAATGGCACAGAATCCCTTCCATTTCATTTTATAGTTTAAATTGATTCATAAGGCCAGCTCAGATTTAATGTAGGAGAGAAATATACAAGGTCATGAATATCAGGAGGCAGGGTTTAGAGGGTCCATAAAAAACATATAATGTGTGGGTATATATATTTTTACATATTATATAGTTAAATTACTTATGGGTTATTTTTAGTGCTATGAAACAAAAACTATATTGTGATAAAATAATACAAGAAGAACCCCACTGTGAATAGTTGGAAAGGAAAGTCTTGAAGAAAATCGTATTTAAATTGAAACACAAAGGATGAAAAAGATTAGTAATATCAAGACTTGCCAAAGATTGTTCCAGGCAGAGAAATAAGTAAACACATGGTTCCTATGATGAGAAATCACTATTTATGAGACACTCTATAAGTTTCCAGTTACCCAGTAGTTGATAACAGAGGCTAGCTTCTGAACTTATCATTTAAATCTAGTGGTTGTGACAGACATTAAACAGTGACACAACTGGTGTTTTCATTATATTTATGAGATAATTGGATGCTATCAGAGCTTATATTGGGTGGTAATATCTGACTCTGTCAGAGGAATGTAATCAACAAATGATGACATACATCAGTCACAATTTCAAAACCCAAAAAGCTCTGGATGACAGTGTACAAGAATTTCAAAGGTTTTAGGCAATTCATTTGGCATTAAAATTTCATCTGAAATTATGTGAAGGTTTACATAGTCTTTCTTCATCTTACTTTGTGTGAATATTGACACATATATTGGAAAAATCATGTATTTAAATATGTATGTTGATTCAGATTCTGCTGGGAGTGTTAGGTAAATTAAAATATAAACCTTCCTAAATTAAAAAGGAAAACATATAACCTTAAGGTTTTCAGATAATGAGATATACACTTATATTTGCAGATTTTCCTGAAAGATCAATTTTATGATATACTACAAAATTGAACCAGGAAAAAAAGTGTTGTGTTTATATAAGAAAAAGTGAAAAGATTTGAGGATGTCAGTAGAATGGTGAAATAGGAAGTCCCAGTTATTGTCTCTTCAAAGAAACACATATCTAACCACCATATACAGACTAGAATGTCTTTTGTGAATACCTAGAATGCAGGTAAGAAGCTTCGGCACCCCAGAAGAGCATAAAACTAAGAACAACTGCAAAGAAACAGGTAATAAAAACAGCTTTGCTCACATCTCCTCCTTCCCCAAGTTGGCACAGTTCAGCACTGACAAAGATCCCCTCAGCCTATGTTTTCTCCCACAGGGAACAGACAAAGCAAGGAGGGGCATCCAATGTCCTCAGCCCTTTAAATTACTGACAAAAATAACAAAGTAATATGAGGAGAGTAAGAGTGTAGATGGAATCAAAGTTAGGATGTTAATCAGCTTCAAATAGACTTCTATAACTATAAGATGTTTTATGCAAGCCTCATGGTAACCCCCCCTTAATACACACGCACAATACCTATGGAAGATACAGAAAAGAAAAAGAGAAAGATATTAAAGTATATCACTACAAAACAAAGAGGAAGACGACAAGAGAAAAAAGGAGGAACAAAAAGACAGACAACAATTAACAAAACAGCAATAGTAAGCCCCTCCCTGTCAACAATTGCATTAAACCTTAATGGATTAAACTCTCCATTTAAGACACAGAGTGACAAAATTAATTTTAAGAAAGACTCAACTATATGTTATATACAAGAGACTCACATGAGATTTAAGCAAATATATAGGTTTAAAATGAAGGGATGACAGATGTTCCTTGAAAATTGTAAACAAAATATAGCAGAGATGGCTATAATTATATCAGAAAAAATAGACTTTAAATCAAGACAAAAAAATTATATAATGATAAAAAGATCAATTCATCAGGAAGATATAATAATTATAAAGATATATGCACTCAACATCAGAGCACCTAAATATATAAAATAAATATTAATAGAACTAAAGAAAGAAATAGATAGCAATGCAATAGAGTAGGAAATACCCCACTTTCGACAATGGATAGAACATCAGCCAGAAAATCAATAGGGAAACAGCAAACTTGAACAAGACCAAATGGACCTAAGAGACAAATAAATAAATAAAGTTCTATCCAACAGCAGTAGAAAACATATTCTTCTTAAGTACATATGGAACCTTCAATAGGATAGATCACATGTTATGCCATAAAACAAGTCTTAACAAATTTAAGAAGACTGAAATCATATCAAGTATTTTTTCCAACCTAAAAGTTATGAAACTAGAAATAAATAACAGAAGAATAATTGGAAAATTCACAAATATGTGGAAATCAAACAACAAACATCTAAACAATCAATGGATCAGAGAAGAAATCAAAAAGGAAATCAGAAAATATCTTGAGACAAATGAAAACAAAACCACAACATACAGAAACGTGGGATGTAGCAAGAGCAATACTAAGAGGCAAGTTTATAGCAATAAGCACCTACATTAAAAAGAAGACAGATCTCCATTTAATCCCCTAACTAGAAAAAGAAAAACTAAGCTCAAAGTTAGCAGAAGGAAAGAAATAATAAAGATTAGAATAGAAATAAATAAGAGACTAAAAGCACAATAGAAAAAAAATCAACAAAACTAACAATTTTATAAAAAGATAAACAAAATTGACTGACCTTTAGCAAAATTAATTTTAAAAAGGAGGAAAGACTCAAATAAATAAAATTAGAGATGAAGGAGACATTTCAACTGATGCCACAGAAGTAAAAAGGGTCAAAAGAGTCAACTATGAACAATTACATGCCAACAAATTGTATAATCTAGAAGAAATGGTACAACCTACCAAGACTGAATCAGGAAGAAACAAAAAATATGAAAAGACCAATAATGAGTAAGAATTGAATCAATAATCTGCCACTGAAAAGAAGCCCAGGACTTGATGGCTTCATGGGGAATTCTAACAAACATCTAAAGGAGAATTAACACCAATCCTTCTCAAACTCTTCCAAAAATTTGAAGAGGAGGAAACTCTTCAAAAGTCACTATTCCATGGCATTATTTCCTTGGTACCAAAAGCAAACAAGGATGCTATAAGAAAATAAAATTTATAGGATAATATCCCTTGTGAATATAGATGCAAAATTCTCAAAAAATACTTGAAAACTGAACGCAGGCACTTGATGCCTGACCAAGTAGGATTTATTCCTAGGATGCCAAAATGGTTCACCATCCACAAATCAATAAATGTAATATACTACATTAATAGAATAAAAGATAACAATCATGTCATTTTATAGATTCAGAAATAGCACTTGACAAACTTTCATGATAAAATTCTCAAAAAATTAGGTATATAAGTAATATACCTAAACATAATAAAGACCACATATGACAAGCCCACAGTGAACATCATACTCAATGGTGAGAAGCTAAAAGCTTTTTGTCTAAGATCAGGAAAAAGACAAGGGTGACCACTCTTGCCATTTCTATTCATTATACTACTGGAAGTCCTAGCTAGAGTAATTAAGCAAGAAAAAGAAATAAAAGACATCAAAATTGGAAGAGATACAAGACACAGACTCTCTCCAAGAAGTAGTATATAGTGCCCCCTGCTCCCGTTATCCATAAGGGATACATTCCAAGATCACCAGTGGATGCCTGAAGTCATGGATAATGGTGAATCCTCTATATACCATGTTTTTTTTCTATCATACATGCCTATCACAAAGTTGAGCTTATAAATTAGGCACAGTAAGAGACTATTAACACTATTAACAATATCCAAATCAATACATGTTGGCGTGGATGCGGAGAGACAGGAACTCTCTTACACTGCTGGTGGGACTGTAAACTAGTACAGCCCCTATGGAAAGCAATATGGAGATTCCTTAAACAGATTCAAGTAGACCTTCCATTTGT
>JAQIFY010003204.1:0-12733 GCA_028533085.1 Varecia variegata | reverse complement strand
CAATACACAATTGATGTTATTCCCATATGTGCACTTAGGTGATGATCAGGGAAACCAATTTTCTGATGAGTACATGTGGTGCTTATTTTTCCATTCTTGGGATGCTTCACTTAATAGGATGGGTTCCAACTCTATCCAGGAGAACCAAAGAGGTGTCGTATCACTGTAATCCTCTCATGTATTGATGTGTACTTGAGTTGTTTCCACATCTTTGCAATTGTAAATTATGCTGCTATAAACATTTGAGGACAGGTGCCTTTTTTGTAAAATGTCTTTTTTCCTTTGGATAAATACCCAGTAGTGGGATTGCTGGATCAAATGGTAGTTCTACTTTTAGTTCTTTGAGGTATCTCTATACTACTTTCCATAGAGGTTGTACTAGTGTACAGTCCCACCAACAGTGTATGAGTGTTCCTATTTCTCTGCATCCATACCAGCATTTGATTTGGGGGACTTTTTGATAAAAGCCATTCTCACTGGAGTTAAGTGATATCTCACTGTGGTTTTGATTTGCATTTCTCTGATGATTAGAGATGTTGAACATTTTTTCATGTTTGTTGGCCATTAGTCTATCTTCTTTTGAAAAGTTTAACATAGTACTGGATGTCCTAGCCAGAGCAATCAGACAAAGGAAGGAAATCAAGGCTATCCAAATGGGGGGCAGAAGAGCTCAAACTATCACTCTTTGCTGATGATATGATCTTATATCTAGAAATCCCCAAAGATTCTGCCAAGAGACTACTGGAATTGATAAATAAATTCAACAAAATGTCAGGTTACAAAATCAATGTACACAAATCAGTAGCATTCATATACACCAACAGCAGTCAAGCTGAGAACCAAATCAAAGACTCAGTATCTTTCACAATAGCACTGTAGAAAATAAAATGAATTTACCAGACTTCAAGCTATACTGTAAGGCTATAGTAACCAAAACAGCATGGTACTGGCACAAGAACAGAGACATAGACGAATGGATCATAGCAGAGAACCAAGATATAAATCTATCCTCATATTGCCACCTGATCTTTGACAAAGCAGACAGAAACATACACGGGGGGAAAGAATCCTTATTCAGTAAATGGTGCTGGGAAAATTGGGTAGCCACATGTAGAAGACTGAAACAGGATCTGTATCTCTCATCTCTCACAAAAATCAACTCATGATGGATAACAGACTTAAACCTAAGCAATGAAACTATAACAAGTCTAGAAGAAAACATTGGAAAAACTCTTATAGACATTGGCCTAGGCAAAGAACTTATGAAGAAGACCCTAAAAGCAATCATAGCAACAACAAAAATAAATAAATGGGGCCTGATCAAATTAAAAAGCTTCTTCACAGTTAAAGAAACTATCGTTAGAGCAAATAAAAACCTACAGAATGGGAGAAAATATTTGCATGCTACACATCCTACAAAGGGCTGATAACTAGAATCTATAATGAACTCAAGCAAATCAGCAAGAAACAAATCAAACAACCCCATTAAAAAATGGGCAAAAGACATGAACAGAATATTTCAAACTTTTCAAATAATTCTCTCTTTGGCTGTATCCAATCTGCTATCAAAGATGTACATTGGATCTTTAATTTCAATTATTGTGTTTTCAAGTCATATTTTACCATTTATAGAAATATTTTCAAACTTGATGTTTTGTTTTTAAATATAATGAATATTGTTAGTTTGTAATTATCTGATTATTTTAGAACTTGAAGATGTATGAGTCTAATTCTGCTGTCTATTATTTTTGGTTATTTCTAACTCATTATGCCTTCTTATCATATATGTTTTTTTTTCTATGATATTATCATTTTTCTCAGGAATTCACTAACTCAAATTCCTTACGGTCAAGGATGAACTTTATTCCTCTAGAGATGATTAATATTGTTTCTGCCAAAGACCTGGGTGTACCATGTCTGGGACCATTTAAACTGAATTCCTGGTTTAAGAATTTTGAGTGCATTAAGGTAATGCTAACTTTGACTGCATTTGCAAAATACAAGATATATGATTACAATTTCTAACATATACTTTACCACTTCACTGTTAGGGGAGGAAGGTTTATTTTGTTTCATCCTTGCCCTGAAAGCATAGTCTACTAGAGCTCCAGTTTTATGGATAACATGTTGCCTATTAGACTTTGCTTATTCCTAAGCTTTGATCCTTGTAATCTTTGATCTAAAATGCAGTCAAAATCTAAGGTAACTTTTACTAGATTCAGTAAATTTCCAGTGGTCTATTTAGCTCTCTTAGTTCCTGCTTTCTTTTAGATTATTGCCTGGCAATTTCTGATAGTGTCTCAGTGCTTTTAAAAAAATATCTTAAAACATCTTATCTAACATTTGTAGTTGTTTTGATGGAAGAGTTGGTCCAAATCACCTAGCCTGTTAAATATGGGCATAAAGCCCTATACTTTTTTTCTGCTCTACTACTGTTTAGGGTCAAAATATTTTAATCAAATAAGTTCCCTTTCCAAGAAACTAAAATTACAAGTTTTGTGAAGGATACAGAAGTAGAATAGTAAAAACAACAATGTAAATGTAGTGATAACTTTAATATAGAAAGATGAAAAGCCTATATAAAAATGTGTGTGTGTGTGTTTTAATTTTGACATATGAAAAATACTGACTTAAACTGTGTAGAAATGATTTATGTAGGGAAAATCTACTTTACCAAGTTCTTTAGATATATTACCATCCAACAACAATAGTAGCTATTATTTGAGTGGACTTTGGTGGCCAGGTAATTTAAATAGATTATTTTACATAATCTTCACAACTGTCTGATAATTATGCCCCTTTCAAAGATAATGAGGTAAGTCCAGAAATATTAAAAAATTATTCAGGCCCATAACATAACTAATGAGTGAAAGAACTAGTTTCAAATCTGGGAAATCTCATTCTAGAGCCCACTGGACTCGTATTCAAGGACGTATGATACTTTAGATGTGTTCATGTTCTGTATAACCATAAAACAGATAACCTTCCCAGCCTTATGAAAACACATACAGATGTAGAAATCTAGTTGAAAATTTATTAATAACTTGTATTTGGAAAAAAAAAACATAAACTCTCACACACTACTTCATTATCTTCACAGTATCAGATTTACATATTCTTATTTTTCTTATATGAGATGCTTAATCTGGAGTTTCCACTTATAGCCCTGTCATTCTTAACTCAATTGTAATCAGACAGGAGTCTCACTCTTTTAGTTCTTGGACGTAGGCTTAAAACAAGAAAAAATTATCCAAGTCAAGACCAATGTATGTGATATTATTTTATCCACATGAATGTTAAATGAATTATCTTCGATTAACATTACAGTGAAGTAAATGAACTAACGCATTAATAATTGACTGTTTGTTAAAAGGGAATTCCAAATATATCTGTAATCCTCTTAAATAAAATAAACTCTAACTATTTTCTATTAATAGTCTAAGATTGTCCTTTAATGTTCAGCTTCATCCAATGAGGTTATAGACTAAGCAATATTATCTCAGTGTTCCTGGTGATAGCAGTTAACCTGGATACCTAATGAAAATCTCATGCAACCAGACTTTCACCTCCAGCCTGGATTTCAAAGACAACCTGAATATTTTAAAATGAAATTAGTTTGATTATTTTAATGCAAAATATATTAAAATACTGAATATAGCCTATGAAATGATTGATGTATGACATTATCATTACATGAAGCTTGATTGATGTAGTTGGGATTTCCCCAGACAGGGAGTCTATATCACAAATAAGATTATTTCAAAAATATTAAAGAAATATGAAGAAAATGAGAGGCAGGCTGAGATGGGGAGGGAAGAGACAGCCTGTTTATTATGCAGCAATCTAAAACCACTAGAAGAAAGGTTAGTTAAATATAATTTCCTACATTCAATCTGAGAAGAATTGAGCAAAAATAATTTCTCAAATAAATCAACACCATCAAAATATGAGAAACTAATAACAAAATTGAAAAGAAACATCTTCCTCTCTGCCTAGTCTGTGTAGACCAAAATTTAAATCACATATTCTTAAAATATACACTAAAAACTGTTCGACCATTTGTGATTCAAACAAAAACTTGCCAACCTTTGGTCTTGAGCTCAGTTGGGGTCATGATCTATGTTTTATTTAGAAATGGCTTAATATTTGTATTATAAACAAAGAAAACATAAGCCCTTTTTTTCTCTTTTGCTTAAAACCATATATTGGTTTGCTGTGTGTCCTAGAAAGGAGAAATAGTAGTGTACATTAATCTTCCACATCAACTACACAAGAAACAGTAATAGGCCTGGGAATTTTATCCCTACTGTAACCACAAGCTTAAATGAATCAAACAAGCTGTTCTGAGGTACCGTGACTGGTTGATTTAAGATTCAAATGACTGAAAGAGTTCACCAAACTTATTTTCCTTGTTTTCAGAATACTTGACACATAGTTCTTCAAACCTATCCAAGCCATTATTAAATGACATGAAAGGTGTTTACTGCTTCAAAAGGCAGCCTACCAGAATATTGCTTTTTTTCCCCTCTGAGCTACACAGTCCTTTAAATGGCACTTTCTATAAATGCTATATCTTTTCTAATAAGAAGCAATACTGTGATCTCAGAGAAACCTCACATATTGTGACAAATCTTTGGGCCTGTGGGCTGCCTATCTAATGCTGAACTAAGACTGTATGCTTTTCCAAATCTATATTTCCCTTCAAGTAGCTCATCTTTTTCACAAAATAAATTAATATGTATTTTATGTACATTTGTGGGGAAAAAAAGTCTACAAAGGAGACATGGTCAGCCCCATTAGAAAGCTAAAGTGAGGGTTACTTTGAGTAAATTTGGCCTATGAGTTCTAATTGAACATCCACAAATGGAGTTAAAACTGCCTCTGCCACCACATTCCACAGCTTCTCACTAGAATAACTTCTTTCCTGTTTTCTTCTCTAAAGATTCATTGAGTTTAAATAAAAATATAAGGAGAATATTAGAAGGTAATTTGGGATGGATTACAGTGTATTAATGTTGTAAGCATTTATGAGGACTCAGTAAAAGGCATTGTGCTATGTACTATGAAGGAAAGCAAAGAAGTATAATACTCCTACCACATCTTTTCTTAGGAAATCTCTAAGTTTCTTAACCTCTACTTATTTCTTCAGTCCATTAGTCACCTCTTGGTCTCCTTCCTAATCTGGGCATGAATACTTTGGCCTTTCACTTTAACTACACACGCACACTAGCCACGTCCATTTTTCTCCATTACTTTCCTACTGTTTCCCAGTCTCCATAGCTGCTATTCTACATCTTTACCTTAATTTTAAAGTACACAATCACATAGTAGCTTTCTCCAAGAAACTGAGTGTGTGTCCAACTTTATCAATAAAATAGAGGCTAGTGAATGCAGTCTTCCTTTTTACTTCTGTTTCATTCAAAATTTCTAACATAGTGACCCATTTTTGTTACCTGGGTTTCATTTGTGGTTGCATTGACCAATGTGTTAGATACATTCTCTTCAGGTGGTCCACATTAAATATCCCCCACTTAATCTATTTCTCATCTCTTCATCAGAGCTTCTCTCTTTTCTGGGAAAAAAAGGCATATAAATATCACAAGATAAACATTTGTCCTTTTATCCCATGTTTACGTCCACTGATAGTGTCCCCTTTTCTAACAAAGAGTAGCATTAACTTCTTCCAACTCTTCACCACAAAGTCAATATCTTACTCCAGCTGGATATCCAGAGCTTGCTTAAAGTTCCTCAGACATTGCCTCCTAAATAAATGCATATTTATCTTTTGAGATCAGCCTAAATATTGTCTCCTTGGATAAATCTAGAAATCATCTCATACCATCCCCAGAAGAATTAATCACTTCTTCATGTACAGTTCTACAATGTGTTGTTCATTATACTGTGTTTATATTTTAATATTGTTTGTATGTATACTTCCCCTTCACCAAATTATGAAATCTTTGTGGGAATGGGCATTGTCTCTATCATACTGTCTACCGCAATCATCTCTGGCATGATGTCTGACACACAAGAGGTGCTCAATGTATGTTTGTTGCAATGGACTGGTTCCAGACATTAAAAAGTTCATTATCTATATGTTTATGGTAAATTCCATCGAATGATATTAATAATATAGGAATTGAGAAAAAGATCACTCTAGAGTGACCTAAGGAAACCAAAATGTGCTTGAAGAGAATTACAAACCTATAGCCTAGTGATTATCTTGTATTATACAGAAAGAACATATTGAACAAAAGGTCAAAACTGAAAAGGCATAATGCTTACTAAAGGAACATTGAACATCTAATCTAGCTGGACTTTAGTAACAGAGAAGAAGGTAATATTTGAAAAATAGGATGAAGTATGAAAAAACTTTCATCAATCAGAAATGAGTGGATGCAAATGCAAAAAAAAAAAAAAAAAAATCCAAAGTTAACCAGCCCAGGGCTGAACTAGTCTTCACTTTGCTCTCCATGATCCTTCATGTGTGCCTTCCACCTCCTGGTCCGAGCGGCAGCTTGAAATCCAACCATTCTGCATTTCAGTGAACAGAAGGAGCAATAAATGAAGATGGTGCACCTTTTCCATCTCAAGACACGTCCTGAAAATTTCAAATAACTGATCAGAATTTAGTACCAAGGCCATACTGAGCTGCAAGTGAGACAAAAACCTTCATGTTTCATAGAGGTAGCTGTGTTTCTTCCTCCTCTATTCCCAAAATAGGATTTCCTCTCTTTACCCAAGGTTTTAAAAGATAAGTTGAGGCATTTGCATTTTTAATGAAGAAAACAATAAAGATATTTTCATAAATTGACACTTTTAGAAACTTTATCAACACCTGTTGGTTTGTGCTCTTAACGTTTCAGAGAGAAATTAAGCATTCAGTTTCTATTTGCCTAGTAATTGTTCATCACAGCTATTTTTCCCTGCTAAAATAAAAGTGCTCATTATAATATTCAGCTAAAAGGAACAAAGGAAATCTGCCAAATTTAGTTCTTATCTCTGTGATTATACAAGAGTTTTTTTTTTTCCCCCAGTTCTATGTGAATGGTCATTTCAGCAAATGACACTGTAATGCAGACATTTAAACACAATAAAAGGCTGACTCCCTATTTCTGTTTGCTGATTGATGTGGTTTTGTTGAATGTAAATAAGCAAAATCATTTCTTTCAAAATAGCTCTGAGCCATCATCCCTCATTAATCTCTGCAAGACTTTCCTTGCCTACACCATAAACCCCACAGCAGAAGGTATAGATACAAAGCTCACATATCTCCCAAATTAGCTTGGGAATTAATTTCATTTCCCTCATGTTCACATATTCAGTTAGGAAATATTTTGGTCACTGTACTTTAAAAGAATTTTAAATGCTCCTTTTTAGTCCTAAGTGTGAGAATAAGAAACAGTGTTTTAAATACTGTCTTAATATTTTATATAATTGAAGATATCAAATACAGAAAAACTAATAGGAATTAATTACTACATGACATAAAATTGTATTTTGATACATATATTTTCTATATAGACAATTCTAATTATGAATAAATGCAAGTATATCATGACCAAAGATAAAATAAGAAGCCACATTAACAACTCAGAGTTTTTTTAAAATCAGAGCTAGTTAGCTTCAGACATGTCTCCTAACATTGTAAACTACCTATGAAGAATCAGCAATAAATAAATGAATGAATTAGTTAATAAAATATAAATAAATGCATCCACTATCAAAATTGAGAGGACAAAAAGTTTTCAGAATTTGAAAGGATATTTTACAAACTCTAAGGAGCTGCTGAGAAAAACCAAGTGTCCAACCAATGCTTACAAAATTAAATAATATCAACAACATAAAAGAAGATGGGGATATTTATTTGCTTTTGCATGTTACATATCTCATCAATACATTCTTGGTAGTGATATAGACAACTTATCAGCTATTCCTTTCTCTATTACAAGGAGGACATTTTACGAAGTGACAAGATCATTGTTCCTAGTCCTCTTGGCTTCATATTTTTTCATCTACTTAAAGAATAAAACACCAAGAAAGGAGAAAGAGCAAAGTGAGATGTTTGTAGACACACTAATTCTCACATGGTTTAACCCTAAAAGTAAAGCACGTTAGGTGGAAGTAAGGGATAAGAAGATTCCTAGAAGTGCATACTGGGGTTCATGATTCACACCTAACTGGCCCCCAAATTACTGGTTTACCATAAGAGTATACAGCAGGATAAATAAGGAAAAAAAATTCTCCACACCTAAAAATACATTGAGATTGATAATGACAATACTCATTACATACTTAAGATAAAACATTTGACAATTAAATCAAACTCAGGCGCATTTTAGAGAAAATTTTAAGTTACAAATCAAGAGAAAATGTGAAGGAGGAAATCCATTACAAATGAAGGATTAAACTCATTTATCTCCAATTTTTTCCAAATCTCAATAAAATAAGACCAAAATATTTCTTTTTATTCATCAGTATGCAAAGTCAAAGAACAGGAGAGATGATAAAGAATAACAGAATTTCATAAGCCAGGATGCAGAAAAACACAAGAGGTAACTTACTGTCCTGAGATACGAGATCCTAAGATGCCAGTGGGAAAAACTGGTATTGATGGCAATAGATATTTTTGGAAGTGAGGATGACAACGGGTCTGAAATGCAAGATTATTTGAAAATCTGTTTAAAAAGAAGTTGAGCCCCCAGCTCTCTTCAATAAATGTGTGTAGTTTTAAGGCTACCTTTTTCTATCAGGAAGAAGGCGGAAGATTTATTTTCTGAAGAGACTAAACTAGATACCTCTACACTGGCAGTTAGATATTCAGCAAAGTTAAAGGTAACTGGACCATACAAAGGATTTAATTCTTTACTCAGAAATCTGATATATCCAGTACTATCCACTTTTGATGTCTAGAAGGCACAAAATGAGGCTTATGTTCTCTCATGTTGGATACTAAAATGTTATCTGGAAAATGTGACCAAATGAAGATATACAAATTAAAATTAAAATAATGAAGATTTCCTAATGAATCAACCTTGTCAGTTGGGAAACTCCACCTGTGTACACAGAGATTTTAATTGATATACAGAAAAAAAGGTTCTGAAATAAAAGAGACCACGCAAGCATACAGGTAGAAAACAAAATTAAAGAAAACAGATTATGCAGCAAAATTACCCAGCCCCCAAATAATATAAAAACTCTTATATTTTCAGAGAGATAAAAAGGGAAACTGCATCAATTTTATAAAAGGATTCTATTTTAAAAGAGCATAACAAATAGAAAGCATATATGGGATATTAGAAAAATATAGCAGAAATGAAAAACTTAGAAGGATTGGTCTATAAAGTTGAAGGAATTTTATAAACATGTGACCAAAAAGACATAAAGATGAGAAATAATAGATAAAAGAAAATTTGCTGATTAGTCCAGGAGGTCTAAGATAAAATGAAATAAATTTTCAAAAGAGAGAATAATAAGGAGGAAATCATCGAAGAAGCAATTTTTAAAATGCCTCAAAATAGAAGAGCATGGCTTTGTAGACAGATTCACTGAATGAATGTCCAAAACCAGGGGTGAAAATAGATTCATGATAATTACATCTTCATGATATCTCAGAACTTTAGAGCAAAGCACTGATCCAAAAAGCCTTAAAAAGAAAAAAATAAGCTTCATGCAAAATATTAAAAGAATGATACTATTAGACTTCTCAATAGCAACCCTGGCTTCTAGCTTAGTAGAGCAATTGATTTCCAACATAGAAATCTTTATCTAAACAAATGATCAATGAATCTAAACGATTGATGAATTGGCTGTATAAAGACAGCTCCATTAATGCAAGATCTTTAAAATTGACTTCCAATTCACTGTTTTAAGAAGGCCGGGAGAATTTTCTCCAAAAAAATAAAGGGACAAACCCCAAAAAGAGAAAGCTATAGGATGTAGGGGGAAAAATCTTTATCAAAAGAGACCTCCAGGATTACAGCCATGCAGCAGATCTAAAAACAAATTGACCAACCAGATAGGAGCATATCAAAGGTTTCAGTAGTGTTTTTAAATAGATGAAGTTGATAGAATTTCTGTTATTTTTAATGGTTTAAGTAAATATTTATACAATCTGAGGAGAGATTAGGGACAAATAAATGACAAATATATTTTTTAAAGTAAATGAGTAAGCATATAACAACAACAACAACAAAAATCAGACAATTTATATCCAGGAAGACAAAAAGTCTTGCAAGAAAAGAAGAAGAAAAGTAATTATTGTACTTTGCAATGTCTAAACTGTAAAAAGAGTTCATAATAATCCCTTAATATTGGAATAATTAGAATTAGAATATTACAATATTGAAAAGGTAGGGAGATGGAAATTATACGTGTTTTTGGTTGTAGAGTGAAGGATGAAAGAGAATTATATCAACATCTTTCACAGTAGATAATCTCTAAGTCTAATGTATCAAGAATATCAGTAAATTATTTAGACATGTAGATGGTTTACATCAAAAGAAAGAGGTAAGAGATTTAAAATAGAAATTAATTGCCTATTAAAATGGGACAAGTGCAGGTGTGGTTATACTAACATAATAAAATGCAGAGAATATATTGTAAAAATGGAGAAAAATTAGACTCAGATTTTTCTTTGAAATACTCACCAACAAAAGACAATATAATAGTAGTCAAAGAAATGTTTAGTACAAAAATATGTGATCCAAGCATTTTATGCCCAGTCAAGTAATTCTTTTTTTATGAGCCAAGGCAGCTTTTAGAGACATGCTCATGTAGGCAGTGGCTCATAAAATAAATCATGTACCTTTTCTCTGCAAAAACTAAGAGAGTATATCCCTGTCAGCTAACTGAGTGGTCAATCAAAAGGAGTAACTCAACAATTCTACTTCTGGCTAAGATGAAGTAGCAGGGACTAGATTGACCCTCCTGCATCAAACATCCAAAAAATTAGACAAAATAGATGAAGCTAGGATTTTTAAGATGCTAACTATCAAGTAACAAAGGACAGTAATCCCTAAGAGACAGAACATGAATGTGATGTGTCCTTTGATTGACCAAGATTACTTCCCTGAGAGAATGTTCACATATGACACACCATTCTAGTGGATTTTCTGAATTGAGGAGACATAAGTAACAATCCCAGGCTGACCAAAGCAGATAGAATTCATAGAACAGAATACTAGAGAGGAGAAATCTGCATAGAGAATCTAGAGCTCTGCACTGGGTGGGTACCGCTTACACACTCAGCAGAGCACTGATCAGATGTGTAGAAGGAAACCATCTGAGGCTAGAGGAAGAACCGCCCAAAACAGTTAGAAATAACACAGCCCATTACACACACACAGGGCCAGGATTAATGTCTGCTTCCACTAGCCAAATTAGAAAACCTTATAAATCATAGGTAGTTGGGTAGACAACCAGTGAATCTTGCTTTCATATAAAAATACTTAGGCATATACTGAACACTGTCCTGGTCCTGCTTAACAAATTTTATGATGAAGACTCAAAACGACACATTATTTACAAGTAACCTAACTGTAATACAGAACAAAGCTCGAGTATTGATAAGAAAACAAAAATATCTGGCATTCTAACAGTAAAAATTGACAATATCAGGCATCCAATCAACAATAACCAGACAGGTCCAATGATAGGACAATACATCATGAGGAGATAAACCAACAATCAAAAGACCCAAGTTAGTATCATGTGGATGTTGCAAAGAGTACGGCCTATGCCTTCCATAGGGGCAGTCTGCATTGCATCCAGACCTGTCTGAGCCACAGCTGGTTGGCCAAGGAGCACTGCACCAGATTTCAAGGAGTGGAGCCCTGAAGTTTTTATGTCCCCGAGGCCCTGGCATTCTGGGCTTGTGATGGGTGGAGCAGTCCCAAAGATCTCCCAGATGCCTTTTGAATTATTCTTCTATTGCCTTGATAAATAGCATCTGGTTTCCTACTATCCTACTAATCTTCTTAACAAATATCCCCTTAGCCACACCCTTAGTATTCACTCCCAAACTAGCTTTTTCATTATTTACAATACGAGCAGCCAGAGAATTTCCAAATCTTTAAGTTCTATTACCTTTTGATTATAAATTCCATCTTTAATTTGTTTCTTTTCCTACTTTACTATAAGTAGTCAAGAGAAGCTATGCTGCACACTTAACACTTGGCTTAGACATTTCTTCCACAAACTATTGTATTTCATTGTTCAGAAATTCCAGAAAGCATTGGGATGTGAACACAATTTATCCAAGTTCTTTGCCACTTTATAATGAGAATAGCTTCCTCTCTAGTTTCCAATAACATATTCCTCATTTCCATCTGAGTCATCATCAGAATGTCCTTTACCATTCACATTTCTACAAACATTCTGATCACAACCACTTAGATAACCTCTAAGAAGATTGAGGCTTTCTCTAGAGCTCTGTTCTTGTTTTGAGTCCTCACCAGAATCATTTTTAATGCTTCATTCATGGCAATGTAGACTTTTTCTCAGATTTTTTTCTAGACATTAGTCATTACCTAGTTCCAAAGCTATTTTTAGGTATTTGTTACAATAGCAACCCACTTCTCAGTACCAATTTCAGGCTGCTATGGCAAAGTACCTTAGACTGGGTAATTCGTAAACAACAGATATTTGTTTCTCACAGTCCTGGAAACTGAGAAGTCCAAGATCAAGGCACTTCCTGACTTGGTGTCTGGTGAGGGACTGTTTCTCATAGATG
>JAQIFY010003203.1:0-12734 GCA_028533085.1 Varecia variegata | reverse complement strand
TTAAGTGAAGTATCCCAAGAATGGAAAAATAAGCACCACATGTACTCACCAGAAAATTGGTTTCCCTGATCAACACCTGGGTGCACATTTGGGAATGATACCAATTGGGTGTCGGACAGGGGTCGGGGGAGGGGATGGGTGTATATCTACATGATGAGAGCGAAGCGAACTGTCAGTGGAATGGACATACTTGAAGATCTGACTCGGGGTGTTAGGGGGTGGGGGAGGGGACGGGTGTTTACCTACATGATGAGTGCGATGTGCACTGTTGGGGGAATGGACACCCTTGAGGCTCAGTCTCGGGGGGTTGGGAGGGGCATGGGCAATATACTTAACCAGAACGGTTGTACCCCCATAATAAGCTATAATAAATTAAAAAAAAAAAGAAAAAACAGCTATTGTTTAATTCACTGAAGAGTATTTCGAGTGAGCCAAACTTTTAGTTTCACACACAGTCCACACTTCTCACCACAATGTGTTCCTAAAACTGTATTATAAAAAGAATGCATTTTCCAAAGGAAATTCTACTGGAATAAAATAATTGGGATTAATTTCCTAAAGAATACTAAGTTCATAATGAATATAGGATAGGTAGAAATACTCTAACCCTCCATATCATTTAGAAGAGCAAGCATCCTATAAAAACGATTAAAATGTACTTTTTTGTACTATCATCAGGATCATTCTTTTCGTCAAAAGTAGAACTGTATCATACAAATATCTGAAGACTTCACTAAGGACCTTCCTATGAGGGCTCAGAGAGACAAAGACTTGAACAAATAAAGTTCTCCATCTCCCCATGCAGCCAGCCTTGGAGGTAAAAGAAAGTCACAGAATGTAGACTGGGAAGACTTAATTATTTTCAGTGAAGTCAAGAGAGTATTTCTGGGTCAAATGAACTTCAAACCACCCCCACGAACTGGTCATCCTGTTTCATATCTCAGTGCTTCAGTCAGAAATGCCTCTTTCTCCTTAACCCCTTCCTCTCCACCTGCTTAACAACTGCCCATTCTTCCTCTGAATTCCAAAGCCAGCTACAATCTTCCACTCTGCGCTTCTATTGCCCCTTGGATTTAAGGGTAATATAGCTAGTGATAAAGGGTCTGGATTTCAGTCATCGCTTTGCTTCCTTCTAGATGGATGATCTTGGGCCAAAAACAACAGAAATTTATTCCTTTACAGTTCTGGAGGCCAGAAGTCCAAAGTGAAGGTGTAGGCAGGGCCATGTTCCCTCTAAAGGCTCTAGGAGGGAATCTTCTCTTGCCCTGTCCAGCTTCTGGTAGCAGTATGTGTTCCTTGTCTTGTGGCAACAAAACTCCATTCTCTGTCTCTGTCTTTACTTGGCCTTCCCCTCAGTATGTGAGCTCTCCCCTCATGTCTCTTATAAAGGATACTTCTAGGATTTAGGGCCCACCTGGGTAATCCAAGGTGATCCTATCTCGAGATCCTTAATTTAATCACATTTGTATAGACCCTTTTTCCAAATAAGGTCACACTCATAGTGTCCAGATATGAGGACATAGACATGCCTTTTATGGGGCCACCATGCAATCCAATACACCTTATGATTATGAGATATGAGTGGGAGTGATTTATGAAATTCCAGGTCTTCTCCTGAAAGGAGAATCTACTTTCCCTGAATTCCTCCTACCCCTTTGCTACCAACTGGGAAATGGTGATCATTGGAACAATTTTGGAAGCCATATGTTGAGAATGACAGAGTTGCCAAGATAGTCCTGGATTACTCACCTAGGGACTATTAAGTGAATAAGAAATAAATGTCTTGCTTATAGGAGCCATTGTGGGATTTTTCGGTTTTTGTTTTGGGCTTTTTTTTTTTTTTTTGGAAGGGGGGTGATTTCTGCTACAGCATTTTATCTACCATATGGAGATAATAATAATAATAATACATACTTCATAGTGTTAGGATTAAATAGAATATAAAGCAGTTAGAACATTACCTGACATAAGGTAAGGACTAAATAAATATTAGTTATTATAGCAGTGGTAGTAGAGTACCCCTTGTCACATTCAGTTATCACTGATTTACTTATGTACCACCTGCAGAAGGTGGAACGCACTGGAATAATGGCTTGGCACTTTCATCTCAGTATTATACTTGAAAGAATACCAAACATTCCGTTACTGTTTAAAGAAGAAATGGAATTGAGTTTCGCATACCAATTATTACCCCAGTAATTACTTTCATGAAAAGATACATATTAGGCCTGAGAAGCCTTTTTTTTTTTTAATTTAATTTTTAGAGAAAAAGTTTTGCTCTGTCCCCGGGCTGGAGTACAGTGGTGTGATCATAGCTCACTGCAGCCTTGAACTCCTGGGCTCAAGGGATCCTCCCACCTCAGCCTCCCGAGCAGCTGGGACTACAGGTGTGTGCCACCACACCTGGCTAATTTTTTTATTTTTTGCAGAGACGGGGTTTCACTATGCCTGGGCTGGTATTAAACTCCTGTCTCAAGTGATCCTCCCACCTCAGCCTCCCAAGTCGCTGGGATTACAGGCATGAGCCACCGCATCTGCTTTAGACCTGAAAAGCCTAGATGTCCCTTACCCAGAGGCAAAAACCTTTCAGGCCAAATGCTATCTTAAGAAACTTTCCTCATCACTCAAAACAGGAAATTAAAATCTCCATCCTCTCATAATGCCTTCACTATACCTTTTTATTTAGTCCTTTATCACTTTCTACTTTGTGGTATAATTTATATACACATCTTATCTCCTCATTAGATTACAAATCCCTTGAGAGCAGCATTCATTTCTGACTCATCTGAACTGTGGGAACTACTGTATTGCACACAATGTATATTCAATAAATCTCTGCTAAATGTATCCAAAATCTTACAGTGCTGAAAAACACCAGCTTCAAACAAGCCTACCTTCCTACCTACTTTCGCATGTTACTTGACTTTCGAAAGTGTAGTTTCCACATCTGTAAAATGGGGCTATTAAGGATTAAATAAGGTAACATGGAGAAAAGTCATTATAAGCACTCAAAGTTAAGAATTTTAATATTTAGAACTTTCCATTCTTGAAAAGAGTCACCTTGGTGTTAAAATATTCACAGACAACAGATATTTATTCAGTATCTAAATCTAGAAATTTAGATACTCAACTAACTTCACATACAACATGGGAAGGGAGGTTTTGACACCTGAGGCTGCAGCTCATGAAAACTGGCCCGCAGACACGTGATTAGTAAGTGAGGGCATCAGAGAGCTGTTCTTACTCCACCAAACCACATGCACCACAACTGTTAATTTTCTGCCCATCGCTTCTTACTCTTAAAGCAGAGAATTAAACCTGACAATTAAAGCCACAAAATCATTCATATTTTAGACACACAATTAATTGTGAGTGCTGTCATAAACAACAGTTCATGAGACTTCGAAAGTAGTCCCATTTTATCGCTCAGAACCACAGCAACTTCCCTCTGACAGAGACTGAAGTAGTTTAGAAGCACAAGCCCTTTTACAATCCTGACTAGCTTCAACAAAAGCAAAGAGACAAAGCAATCTGTTTTCATTTCATCCTTTGGCTCCTCTCCGAAACTTCACTGAGGAACTTAAACTTATTATCCAATCTCCACTGCCACTTAAGAGTTTAATAATAAGGGATTAGCAAGAGGGGTTATTAACAGGATGACTTACCAAAAATACACAAGATCAACACAGCAATAACATCCAACTGAAGAATTGTAATGACTTCTTAGTATAAATCATATAACTGCAGGCTTGAAAATCCATTGCAATTTTCTGAACTTATTTGAGTAGCAACAAACTAAAAAAATACTACAAACTACTAAAAAATCTTTACTTAATACATGTAGAAGTTTATGTCTTCTGTTATTCACACTACAGATTTATATGTTAGAATGCACATTTGACACTGTGAACTGAAATTTAGAGGTGTAAAAGTTAAGACTATAATAAACTAACAGGTCTACATATTGTTTTATCATAAAACAACTATCAATAAACAACTATGTTACATGTAGGCATCACTAAAACACCAAAAAAAGCAGCTGGGGACAGAACTGAAATTATATTGCCTTTAAGAATTATAATTCTTTTTTAGAACTTTATTCTCTAATTCAACGAAAATTAAGTCAGCTCCAACAATATGCAAAACACTGTGCTTGGTCTTCGTCATTCAGCAAAGCACAATGCTAATATAGCCCTTATCCTCATACAGTTTACAGTCTAACCACAGGTCTTTCAGTAAAAGGAGCAGGTACAAATTCTGAGCGTGCATAAGAACGTGAACATGTGTCCTCAGGCCCAAGTTCACTGACAAATGCAGTGGACGGTCTCCAACATGCCGACAGCTTCTCACCTCAAGCTCCTATATCTCTTTTTCTCTGGATGAAGCCTTTCTCCCTGACACCTGGAGAACTTGCTCAGCTGCACGCAGCAACAACCCAGAAGTGTGTTGTGGAAGGGGATGATGACACCCTCAGGGGCAAACCAAAACCCACAGAGGATGGAAGTTGGCCCTACTTTCAGTCCTTGGGTGGGAGATTCTGAGGCATGTTCTGCCTGGTTTCCCAGAGGGCCCCACAGGATTGAGTTCCAGTTGCCCACAGTGGTGGGCATGAATGCACACTTTGTTGTCTTTTCCTCCTTTCAGCTCATTCTCGCCCAATTCCTCATTTACGCTTCCAGGGATCACCTCCCAAATAGATTACCTCCACCAAGTCTCCCAGCGTCTAATTTGTAGGTACCCCAACTAATATAGTCTAATCTATTTCTCTTCAGATACATTCAATAACACTGAAACAACATGAAATGAGAGTATCACAACACAGACCTTTTACCAACTTAACAAATTGCAAGATGTTATGAGGCTGGTAATTATTATAGAATAGATATTAATAATTTGGATAAAAATTAAGATAAAAGAAGAAGGAAAAAAACAACAGTTTGGCAGGCTGGAACAATGAACCAATTCAATAAGATGAAAAGTAACAGGTTCTCCACTTGGTTCCAAAGAACCAATTACACAGCACAGGAGGAGGGAAGTACAAGTCCAGAGATGCAAACAAAAAAGCACTGCAAGTTTGGCTAGACTAACAGCTCAAGGAGAGTCAAGGAGTCCAGCCCAAGAATCCTGGGCTACAAGTATAGCATTCAAAAATGAGGGGGTGGCATCCAAAAATGAGGGGGTTTCTCATCAATGAAACCCACATGTACTATGTTCAGTTCTTTCTATACTAAGAATTAAATTGACAAACAGGACCCTAACTATAAAACAAACAAAGCAACATAATAAAAACTAGAAAAATCCCTGAAGAATTTGTCACTGGCAATAGTCAAAAGAACTAAAAAAATGAAGACTGTAGAAGAAAAGATCTGTAAGAATGTGATCATTCTAAACAAGTACTTAAAGGGCTATTGTGTGGAAGACAGATTAGATTTAATCTATGTGGTTTATAGGACCAACAGGTAGAATTTACAAGAGGGCATAATTCAATAGATAGTATGGTGTAGTGGTTAAAAACAAACAGCTCTGGAGTCATAAAACTTGGTTTAAGTCTCAACTCTACCTCTAATGACCTCGGTGACCTTAAGATGGTTGCATAACTTCTTTATATTAATACTTAACTTTCTCAACTGCAAAATTGGGATGGCAACAATTTCTACCTCATGGGGTTATTGTGATGACTGAAGAATAATGCATGGGAAGCCTCAAGCACAATGTAGCATGTATTAAATGCTCAATAATGTTAATTGATTTCTGATGAGGACTGAAATCTGAAATGGTTTCAGTCCTCATCCAAAAAAAAAAGTATACTAACACCAAACCTGAAGAAATTCAATATAGTAATTGTTCAGCTAGTGGAGGAGGTATTTGTAATTAGCTCACTCACTGTGTTAGACAAGACTGATACGTTCAACTGTGTACAAAGTCAAAGCATGGCTGGGTGCAGTGGCTCACACCTGTAATCCCAGCATTTTGGGAGGCCAAGGCGGGAAGGCAGAAGGATTGCTTGAGGCCAGGAGTTTGAGATCAGCCTGGGCAACGTGGCCAAACCTCATCTCCAAAAAAAGCAGAAAAAGCCAAAGCAACCTAGCAAGAACACTTTTTCATTTATGTGTGTGAACGTGTAACCTCCATGAGTGGAGGCAAAAAGTGAGGCTCAGCCTTCCAAACAACTTCCCTGAATTACCTGAAGACAAAAAACTGAATTAAAGAAAAAATTTTGTCAATCTTTCCCCAAATCCCTGATTTTCACTACCTGCTTTAGTGTTTGTTGCATTGCACAGCAAGGAAATTCTCTATTTTAGTTCCAATCCCTAGAGCATTGTGACTTATTACTTCAAAATGACTATTGCTTGCCAGGAAGTGGCCCCTTGGTAGGCTTGGTGGATTATGAAATAGTCAAGTGACAAATGATCACAGAATCTCAGAATCGAACACTTCAAGACTAAATGAAAAAAAAGAAAGAAAGAAAAAAGAAAAGAAAGTGAAAAAAAGGCCGGGAGTGATGGTTCACGTCTATAATCCTAGCACTCTGGGAGGCCAAGGCGGGACTATAGCTTGAGGCCAGGAGTTTGAGACCAGCCTGTGCAAGGGAAAGACCCCATCTCTGCAAAAAAAAAAAAAAAAAAAAAAAAGAAGAAGGAAAAAGAAAGAGAGAGAGAAAGAAAGAAAAGAAAGAAGACTAAATGGCCCAACCCTGTGAAGTATCTAATCAACCAGGAGGAGCTATTAATATCTTCTCTTCCCTCAGCCTGGGGGGTGGTCCCTGGGTTCTCTTACTTCTGTGTTTTATCACCCTGATGATAAGAGAAGGACATGAACCTCTCTTGCTTTGATTTAAGTCAACTTCTCCTCCTAATAGAAAACACGTATGTCTCAATATGCAGACTTTTGGAAAAATAATATTACAGAAGGGTTTTCTAAAGAAAGGGAAAGGAGTGTGAAAAGGAACTAGAAAAAAAAAGAAAAACCAAAAGAATATAAAATCAACTAAAATAACTGCCATATAATGTAGTGCAAAGGAGGTTAAATTGTATATCAAAAACTAAGACCCATGATGATATTATGTACCCCCTGATACAATGCGAAGAGAAGGGTACTTAACCTCGGTGGTATTCTCCCTGGAACCTCAACCCCACTCTAACCACACTAAAAACATCAGACACACACAGTCCCAGGGACATTCTGTAAAATACCTAGCTAGTACTCTTCAAAAGTATCAAGCTCATGAAAAACCAGGAAAGACTGAGGAAGTGTCAGAGTAGAGAAGACTAAGGAGACACAACAACTAAATGTACAATGGGATCCTGGGTGGGATCAGGAACAGGAAAAGGCCATTAGTGGAAAAGCTAGTGAAATCCCAAGGAAGGCTGGAATTTAGTCAATAGAAATGTACAGTTGGTGACTTCTTAGTTTAGACAAATGTCCCATAGTTATGTGAGATGGAAATAATAGAGGAAACTGGCTGTAGGGGAACACTCTGTATTGCCTTTACAACTCTTCAGTACATCAAAACTCATTCCACTGTTTAAAGTTTATCTTTTAAAAATAGCAAATATTTGGTCATTTAAGGAATTTTACTCGCTTCAAATAAAGCCACTGTGCTTCTGTTAATATTAATGTGATTGACTATGTGGTTTCTATTGAAAAACAGCTGTCCATCATGTTTTAAATAACGCCTTGGAAATTGTTATGTGCTAAAACTTTCCTCTGTTGATAAGTGAGGCAATGTGACACAGTTGAAAGAACACGTCACTGTACAATTCTGTGTACTTGGGAGAATCATTTTAACCTTTTTGGAACTTTGGTGCTTCATTCAAAAAACCAGAGGAGTTGTCGTAGATTTACGTTTAATTACCCACCGGCTCTAAAATGTTATGATTCACTTGGACAAATCATAGCATGAGTATGAAAAACAAACACCTTTTAAAAATAATTTGAGAATATCATTGGTCTGGCTGAGGCCAGAGGAACTGAGGTGCAGCTGGACTTGTTGACAGGCTATTGTTTCTTCACCTTATCTAAAAAGGGACAATAAGGGAGGGTGCTCTGGAAACTTGGCAGAGGAGCCTGGAAATGCTGGGATGGTGGTTCTGGGAGGCAAATCTACAAAACAGCACAAAGCCAAAGAGATCAGGGGAAATACATTCAGGCAGAGAATGGTCTAAGGCAAGAGCTGTAAGGGCAAGCTACATGGAAGGATGAGGCATTTGGAAGAACACTGTCTGCTCCTGGCTGTTAAGCAATAGGAAGACCACAGCAGAGACAAGCGCAACTCAGGAATTCTCCTCTGGGGCTCTGGCGGGAGGGGGCTCAATCATCATGGGAGAAGAGTCAGGGCTTTAAGATTAAAGGGAACCCTGAGTCCTCAACAGGAAAGGACCTTCCTTTTCCAATGATGAGTGTACTAAAATAAATGGTTTTGACTTAAACTGGAGGTAGAAAATCAGAGCAAACTAGCAAGGATAATGACCTAAAGTGCTGGATTTCAGGAAAAGCCAGCCTTCCACCAGACGGGTAGAGTGCCTGAAAGAATGATTCATACTTGGAACCGGTGCCCAGTGAATAACATGAGACCAAGTATCTGCATATAATTACCTAGCAGGTTCAGAGCTGTTACCCCAGGGTTCCCTCACATATGCTAAAATAATCTTTGCACTTTACAACAACTCATTTCACTGGAAAAGAGGAAGAGAGGAAAGGCAGCCACAAACCCTAAATGTTTATCTTTGAAAGATTAATTCTTCCTGACCAACCAAGGAACAGGCGCCCAGGCTCATGGCAGTGAAATGTGGGTACCCCTGGGAACCAAATTTTATCACATGACTCCAGGGAAAGTTTAGGTGGTCTCATCCAAAAGCATCTAATGGCTATTTGGGGAGATGTATACCAAGGACAAAGCACTATGCCTGGGAAACACAAAAAGAATAAAATAAAACCCTGCCCTTGAAGAGGCTATAACATAAGGGTAGAGTCAAATACATTGAATGGGAATACAATATGCCTTTCTATTATAAGTTAACTATAATTTGTATAATGACTTAAAACACTTTTATATTCATTCTCTGGAGAGTTCAAGGCTCACAAAACCTCACGACAGGGACTGTTCTTGTTATTATCCACCCCTTCTCCCACCGACCAATGACAGATGTCCTCTGAGGCTCAAAGCAGTTAGGTGACCTACTTAAGATGACACCGCCAGCAAGCAGTACAGTAAGAACCTGAACCTCACGCTTTTTCCTGTTACAAAAACAGATTTGTTGTCCCAGTTTGCTTTAGAACTTTTCTCTTTTGTCTTTAATGCCCTTCAGGTCACAAAGGTGTGTGTAGCTGTGGATTTGGTTTTATTTACCATCCCTACCCTGAACTCGGTGTCCCTTTTCCACCTGGGGAACAGTGTTTTTCTTCAATTGTTCAAAATCCTCACTTACATCCCTTCCCATGTTGCCTCTATCCCCGATTCTCTCTAGTCTCTTCTAGAATTCAACTAGATACTGCTGGACCTTCTCAGTCTATCCTCCAAGCTTTTCATGCCTCATCTGTATTTTCCTTCTTTGTATCTCTCTGTGCTACCTTCTGGGTGATTTCCTCAGACCTCTTCTCCAAAGCACTAATTCTCTCCTCATCTTTATATAATGTGCTAGTTCACGCTTTTCAGAATCTAACTGCCCTTTATTCATTAATATTGTCTGTTCTTCCATTAGGGTTTCTCTACCCTCTTTTAACTTTTAGATCATCTCACACATGCTTATTGCACTGTCTCTGGTAGGATGTTCTTTCATACTGGAAGCCTATTTGTCACAACTGCTGGCTCTCCCACATGGTAGTTTTACTGTAAGTCCATCCTCAATGGAGATTATTTATTTCAAGAAGATCTCACTTGCCCAGGGTTAGGGGTAGTGTCTCTACTCAGTAGTTTTATGGGTGTTTCCAATGGGCAGTATCATCCACATCCTATTTTATGCTAATTTATCCACTTGGGGAGAAATTTGGATGTCTTACCCAAAGTGGCCAATTTAACTCAAAGGACATTTAATTGTGCATATTGCTTTCTCTGCAAGGTTCTGAGTTTAGGAAAAATGAAATAAATAAAATATTCTTATAATGAGATATTGTATATAAAGTGCTTATTACAGAGAGTAAAACATGGTAAACATTTGCCAAATGCTAAATATCTCCCTTTTTCAGTGCAGTAAGCAGCACATTGACTTGGGCATGTGGCTCTGAAGAATGCCTTCGACTCTCCACAGCCTTTTATCCTTTATAAAAGCTGCTTTTCATCATTATGGAAATGAATACTTACACAGTTTTCAAGATAAATATTGTTTTAAAATTATTTTCATTATTATAAGTACATACAAATTATGAAATTGATTTGAGCAAGCTTTTAATTACTGGTTTTAGCCTTCTATGGTTCTCTACGGATTCCATTAATCCTTCTTTTGTAACAGTTGAGTTATTAATATAATCATTCCCCTACTAGGACCAATTTCTAAGTTGAGGAGATTATCAAGCTACTCTAAAATTATACTTGAAAGGAATTCTAAGACAATTGTTAGTTATTACACACCATCCAAAGTGCTATTTTCAAAGGTAAGCTAAGCTAACACACCACTGTCACTCTCCCAGAGATTTTACAAAGATAAATTAAAGAGCTGACAATGAAACACTATAGCATTTATAATATAACTGTCACAGAAATATATAAATAACTATTATTCGACTGCACTTACTGCTTTGAAAACTAGCGTTTCATAGTTAATTAACAAGATTTCCCTTGAACAGATTGACTATGATCCAGCAAAACAAAAACTAAAACTATTCTTTCACTGTCAATCCCTCATTGTGTAAAAGAAAAACAACAGGGAAATTTTTGAAAGAATTTTCAGTGAACATATTTATATTTGAAAGTTTCACAAGGAATAAAGTTTCAGCATTACTTATTTTAAGATGCAAAACTAATCCTCCCTCTTAGCTCACATGATAAAAATTATGTTTATTTCTTACCTCTGAACTTCTTGGGAGGGTTGGCAAGGTCCCCGGCCTCTGGGTGCACCACACATCTGTCATCCACTAACCTAGAAAGAAAAACACATTTACATTGTTAACTTCATCATATTCATAAAGCATAGACTGCACATGGATATTCTATAAATATCTACTAAAATTTTTAATACTATTCACCAAGAAACTTTTTAATAATCATGGATTTATCAAAACATTGGGTTGTAGAGATATTAATTAAAGCAAGGTTTATGAAACTGAAAAACAGGAAACATTATTAAGTGGTAGGAAACTAGTTAGATAAATTATGACACAGACAAACCATGGAACACTGTAGAGTTACTTAAAACTCTATTATGTGAAATGTACTGGCCTGCAAAATGTTCATAATATGCTTTGAACATAAGTGGTAACCAATCAATAAGATATTGTATATGCTTAAACACATACACACACACCTCTACACATATATATATAAGGAATGGAACACAGATAGTAAAATAGGAGGATTAAATGACTTGATTTTTTAAAGTACCTAGTACAGTTTCTGGAAGCTCCTGTTTAATTGAGAAATAAAATCAGGAACCCTGTCTGTCCCATTCCTCACCATACTCTCTACTTCTAGAAGAGTGGCTGACACATAGCAAGTGCTCAATGAATATTAGTCAAATGACTAAATTGCCTTTATAGTTACAAAGACTCACTTAAACTCTATTGAAATATTTGTAAGAAGCCAATATTCAGGACAATTCCAAGATAGAGAAACTAAATCTCTGAACTGACAGCAAGGAAACATGAATCTCCCATTCAAAGAGAAAGACCTAACTACCAAAGACTCACTAATGTTCATTTCTCCATTGACGAAGTAGGGGAGTAACAAGGTTTTTTCCAGAATGTTGGAAGAATGCATGTGAATTAATTACATGTATTTGAATTCATTTAAAGGGAAATGCCCAAGTTGTGACTTTCTGGTTTTTTGTTGTTGTTTTTTTTTTTTTTAAAGTATCAACCAGACCCACTAGCATGCACCAACTCCAAGACAGGATAAACCCACTGAACTAGGATGATCAACAAAATCAAAATGAAACTTTTGGTTCCTGGTTTATCTAGTTACCGGAAGCAGACACTTCCTAAATCACCAGATATTTCTATGCGATCCAATTTTCACAAAACAAAATGCTAATTTTGTCAGCAAAAAAAAAAAGCAGTGCAGTTCTTACTTTGATTTTATTTATATATATTTATATATACGTATATAGACACATATGTATACACACACACTCCATTCACACTGGTTTACTAAAATGTGGTTTTACAAGAGCCACCAGACATGCAAGAAATTCCTTTTAAGAGTCTCTACAAATTGTTTTCTTAGAAACAAGAAGTCACATTGGATCAAGAGAAAGCAAACCCAAACTTTCACAAGGTCTAACTTCAGCCTGTAACATTGGATGGGAAAGGCTCAATAGTACTGAGACTATCATAACGTAATATTCAAATAAAAATGCTGTGAGGGAAAGGTCAGATTTTCTAATTGGTCAAGACATGTTAAGGATTCAAAACACAATGATCAAGAAATCATAGCCTTATGAGATATCACTTAACTCCAGTGAGAATGGCCTTTATCAAAAAGTCCCAAATCAATACATGTTGGCGTGGATGCGGAGAGACAGGAACTCTCTTACACTGCTGGTGGGACTGTAAACTAGTACAGCCCTTATGGAAAGCAATAT
>JAQIFY010003202.1:0-12735 GCA_028533085.1 Varecia variegata | reverse complement strand
TATTACTTAAAATCGTTTTTGCTATTCGGGGTCTTCTCTGGTTCCATACAAAGCGTAAGATTATTTTTTCTATATCTGTGAAAAATGATGTTGGTAACTTAATAGGGATTGCATTGAATCTGTAGATCACCTTGGGAAGTATAGACCATGTTTTATAATAAACTGCCAATCTATCTCCCAAAGTAGCTGTGCAACTTTGCATTCCCAATAGCAACAAATGAGAGTTCCTGTTGTTCTTTAGGAGCATTTGCTATTGTCAGTTTGTTTATTTTAGCCATTCTAATGTGCATATAATGGTTTCTCATTGTTGTTTTAATTTGCAATTCCCTAATGACATATAATGTTTTGGGTTTATTTTGTTTTCTTATTCTAAGTTTTTGGGGTGAAAACTTATTGTTTTGAGGCCTTTCCTTTTTTCTAATGTATGCACTTGGCATTATAAATTTCCCTCTCAGCCCTACTTTCATTGCATCCAACAAATTTTAACATGTTTTCAGTTTCACTCAGTTCAATGTATTTTTAATTTTTTTTCTTGATATTTCTTCTTTGACTCATAGATAAGTGGCATGTCATTTAGTTGCCATGCGGTAAGAGATATTCTTATTTTCTTTCTGTTAATAATTCTTAGTTTGATTCCATTGTGTCTGGCAAACAACCTCTGCATGATATCAAGTTTTCGTATTTGTTAAAGTCTGTATCATGACCCAGTATATGGCTTATTTCAGTATATGTTCCATGAACACTTGGAAAGAATGTGTGTTCTGTTGATGTTGAGTGGAATATGGTATAAATGTTCACTTGATCTTGTTGTTTGATGATATTGTTGAGTTCTTCTCTCCTTGCTAATTTTCTTCCTAGTTTTCTATCAATTGTTGAGAGAGGCATAAAGCCTCTATGCATCATTGTGGACGTGTCTATTTCTCTTTTCAGTTCTCTCAGTTTTTGCTTCATATATTTTCAGTTCTATTGTTTGACGCATGCTCCATCTAACATTGCTGTTAAATTCATGTTGGATTGACACTTTTATCTTATTATTATATAATATTCCTCTCTATTTCTGGTAATTTCTTTGCTCTAAAATCTACTTTATCTGGAATTAATGTAGCCATTTCTATTTTTGTGTGATTAATGACTGAATTGTAATTTTTTTTTTTTGCTATTTTTTGAATTCTAGTCTGCCTATGCCATTATATTTGAGGGGAGTTTTTTTAATAGATATCTTATAGTAGAGCCACATTTTTAAAATCCAGTTTGCCACTCTCTGTCTTTTAATTAGTGAATTTAGACTATTTATATTTAATTAATTATCAATGTGTTAATACTTAAATCTGCCATTTTATTTTAGGCTTTGTTCGTTTTCTTTTTTTTTCCTTTCTATGTGATTTTTTCCCATCTTACTGTGGGTTAGTTGAATATTTTTTAGAATTCCATTTTGATTTATCCATAGTATTTTGAATGTATCTTTTTACATAACATTTTTTGCTGTAGGTATTACATTATACAGGCATACCTCAGAGATATTGCAGGTTTAGTTCCAGACTACTGCAATAAAATAAATATGGCAATAAAGTGAATCTTTCAAATTTTTGGTTTTCCAGCACAATAAAAGTTATATTTATACTATTCTATAGTCTATTAAGTGTGAAATAGTATTATGTCTAAAAAACAGTACATACTTTGATTAGAAAATACTTTATTGCTAAAAAATGCTGATGAAGAAACTTGAAGTGAGCACATGCTGTTGGGTAAATGATGCCAATAGACTTGGTTGACCAGGGTTGCTACAAACCTTCAATTTGCAAAAAATGCAATATCTATGAAGTGCAGTAAAATGAAGCATAATAAAATGAAGTATGCCTGTACATATATAATTTTTATACATAAACTTATTACAAGGTGCTGATATAATTTTTCTAGTTTAAGTGAAATATAAAATCCTTACCTCTTTTTTATGTCCCTTGCTGTCCCCTCTTTACAATATAATATTCTTAAATATTTTCTCTACATGTATTTAGAATTACATTAGTGTTATAATTTTACTTTGACCATTAAACATAATTTAGAAAATTCAAAAGGAGAAGAAAAGTTTATTTTATTTACCCTTTTTTTACACTGTGTTCTTCCTTCCTAATATCCTTTTATTGTTTCCTTTCTATTTAGAGAACTTCCTTTAGTTATACTTTTTGAGTAGGCCTGCAGGCAACAAATTGTCTTAGTTTTCCTTCAACTGAGAATGTCTTGATTTCCCTTTTACGCTGGGTATAGGATTCTAAGTTGACATCTTTTTTCTTTCAATACCTGAAAAATACTGTGCCACTTCCATCTGACCTCTATGGTTTCTGATGAGAAATCAGCTCTCACTTGAATTGTTTTTCTCTTGTTAAGAAAGTGTCATTTTTCTCTCATTATTTTCAAGATTTTTTTCATGTTTTTAGTTTTTAGATATTTAATCACATTGTGACTTCATGTGAATATGTTTGTGTTTATCCTGTATGGGGTTCATTCATATTTATTCATATTCTGCAGGTTTATATTTCTTGTCATTTTGGTAAATTTTCAGACATTATTTCTTAGAGTACATTTTAGACCTACATTATTTCTCTTCTTTCAGGTCTCTGATGACATAAATATATATTTTGTTAAAATGAACAGGTTCCTGAGGCTCCGTTCATTTTCTTTTCCCTCTCTGTTTTTTAGGTTGTGTGATTGTTGTTCTAGCTTACAGTTCACTAATTTGTTCCTCTCTCACCTCTATTCTGTGTTAATCTCATTCAATTAAGCTTTTACATAAGTTTTTGCATTTTTCAATTCTAAAACTTCCCATGGTTCTTTATATTTTGTATTTCTCTGCTTTCTTTTTTAAAAAAATTTGTTTCAAACATATTTTTAACTGCTTGTTGAAGCATTTTTATCAGGGCTGCCTGAAAATCTTTGTCAGATTTTTCTAAAATCTCTGTCATCTCAATGTTGACATATAATGAATTTTTTTATTCCCTTTGAAATCTTTCTTGTTATTGGTATTATGAACAATTTTTGATTGAAATCTGGGCATTTTCATATTATCTTAAGAGTCTTTGGCTTTTACTCAAATTTCCTCTTTTAGCTGGCTTTGTTTAACACTTTTTTGAAAGGGGGAAAGCTGGATCAATATAACCAAGTGAAGGCTGAAGTCCAGATTCTTCATTCTTCCTCCATTGGCACCTGAACTTGTTGGAAAAAGCGGGGTTTTAGTAACTTCTAGGCATAGATATTTGTGCTGCCTCTCCACATGGTCTGTACCATATGCTGCCTCTCTACATGGTCTATATCATGGTGGTGGTGTCATTGTTATTAGTTAGTGGTGGTGAATATCTTCATTCATCACTGGACTCTTCTGACATCACCTGATTGGGGAAAGAGAGGGCTGTCTTGTTACTGCTAATTGGCACAGAAGTCCAGCCTTCTTATATGGAATCCATTAACACTGCAATGGGATCTTGTTACTGGCAAAGGGGAAAAAAAGTACTGACTACCTATGTGATGTCATCTGACACCACCTCTGGGGGCACTGGTGGCACCTATTTATAGCCTTGTGAGGGTGGAAGTCTAGGTTCCCTATTTGGGCTTTGTTAGCATGGGTGCAAATGAGGCCACAGTTTTTAATCTGGCTTTTGGCTGAAGTAGACAAGTTATTGTCTAAAAGCTTTCTGTCTTGATAGGCTACTCTTTTCCTGGTCCTTTATTAGAGAGAGCAATCTTTTATTGGGGCATGTTCTCACCCATTTTTATTTCTGGGTTACTGGCTTTTCAGCTCCAAATCTGAGACAGATGATGGAAAGACAATACAGGAAACTCACCACTATGTTATACTTTGAGACCAAGGTCCCTAGCTGATCTGATCTGTCTTCACTCCACATTTCAGAGTTTTCTTTCTTTGGGAGTAGGAGGTTAAAAATAATATATATGTATATTGTATAGTGTCCAGAATTTTTAGTTGAACTTAGCAGTTAGAATAGGAAAAAGTATGTCTACTTTTTCCTCCCAGAAGCAGAAGTCATCCAAGACATGTTATCATAATTTTTGTTTTTATTATTTGATTACCATTTTGAATATTTTTTCTTCTGAGATGGCACTTAGTTAAATCGTTTTGAGGAAATTTTATACAATAAGGTTATCAGTTCTTTTGCCTTATATGAGCAAATATTTTCTGAATTTTTTTATTTGACTATTAATTTTATTTATGGTATTTTTTGAGCCACATAAACCTTAAAATTCTCTATGGGAAAATGTCTATAATAGCTATCCTTTATGAATTCTTCCATTGTTTTGAACTAATATATTTTATGGCCATTCTATAATTCAATAAATTTTTATAAATTTTTTTCTATTTTTTTCTTTTTTTGACTTGTTAGTTTTGATTTAACTTTTACATTTAATTCTTTAATCCATGTGGAATTTATTTGGTTGTGTAATGTTTATAAAGCTATAATTTAATATTTTATTTTCTGCAAATAGTTAACAAATCATGCCATTATTCTTATTAAATAATCTTTCCTTTCTTTAGAGTCCAGAATTAACTCCATGTGGTTGGTTTCCATGACTTGATGCTATTTTTCTGACAAACTTTTCTGGCTTGAAATTTCTGATAAGGTTACTGCTCCATTTAACCAGATACCTTGATCTCATTTCTCCTCAACATGTTTTGTCAACAAAGAAGATCCTACCTCTACAGTTCATTTATTTCTAATGCCCACCAATCTTTTTTTTAAAAAAACTTTAAGATGAATATTTATTTTTTTCTGTCTCATTACACTTTTTTATTTTATTTATTTATTTATGTTATTTCAGAATATTATGGGGGTAAAACATTTTGGTTACATAAATTGCTTTTGTATCATTTGGGTCAAAGTTATAAGTGTGCTGATCCCCCAGATAGTGTGCATTGTACCTGTTAGGTGTGAATTTACTGAGCCCCACATCCCCTCTCTGAATTGCTTGATTTCTGCTGAATGTTATTTCCATTTGTGCACAAAAGTGTTGATCAATTAGTTTCAATTTAATAGTGAGTACATGTGGTGTTTGTTTTTCCATTCTTGAGATACTTCATTTAGAAGAATTGTCTCCAGCTCCATCTGGCTTAATACAAGAGGTATTAGTTCACCATTTTTTATGGCTGAGTAGTATTCCATGGTATACATATACCACATTTTCTTAATCCACTCATGTATCGATGGGCATTTGGGTTGTTTCTATGCCTTTGCAATTGTGAATTGTGATGCTATAAATGTTTGAGTGCAGGTATCTTTTTTATAGAATGTCTTTTTTCCTTTGGGAAAATACCCAGCAGTGGGATTGCTGGATCAAATGGTAGTTCTACTTTTAGTTCTTTGAGGTATCTTCATACTGCTTTCCATAGAGGTTGTACTAATTTGCAGTCCCACCAGCAGTGTATGAGTGTTCCTATCTTTCCATATCCATGCCAACATTTGTTGTTTTGGGACTTGGCCTAGGATGTGATCAATCTTAGAGAATATTCCATGAGCTGATGAGAAGAACATATATTCAGTGGTTTGGGGGTAGAATGCTCTATAAATGTCTGTTAGACTCATTTGTTCCAGAGTTCTATTTAAGTTCATTTTTTCTTCATTTATTCTCTGTTTGGAGAATCTGTCCTGTTCTGTCAGAAGGGTGTTGAATTCCCCACTATTCTAGTGCTGCTGCTTATCATTTTGTTTAGATCAAGTAAGATGTGCTTTATGAATCTGGGTGCACCTCTCTTAGGTGCATAAATATTTAGGATTGTTATGTCTTCTTGTTGAATTGTTCTCTTTACTGTTATATAGTGACCATCTTTGTCTTTCTTTACTTTTGTTGATTTGAAGCCTATGTTATCTGATATGAGAACTGCTACACCACCTTTCTTTTGGTTTCCATTTGCATGGAATATTGTTTTCCATCCCTCACCTTGAGTCTGAATGAGTCCTTGTGGGTTCAGTGTGTTTCTTGGAGACAGCACATACTTGACTTATACGTTTTTATGGATTCAACCAGCCTATCTCTCTTCAGTGGGGAGTTTAAGCCATTCAGATTTTTTGAAATAATTGATAAATGGGGTGGACTTCTGTTCACTCTGTTGAGTAGTACTTTGTTGTTTTGTTTTATCTCTTGAACCATTGTTGTATCTGGGCTTTGACCTTTAGCTTTTGGGTGATTTTACACTGGTGGTTGTCTATTGGGCTGATCCATGTATGATCCATGTATGCTATTCTGAGTACCTCATGAAGGGCAGGTCTTGTCTTGACAAATTCCCTCAGTGTTTGCTTGAGTGAGAAAGTCTTTATTTCCCCTTCATACATGAGATTGAGTTTTGCAGAATACAAAATTGTAGGCTGACTATTATTCTGTTTGAGGAGACTGAGAATTGGGCCCCAATCCCTTCTGGCTTGTAAGATCTCAGTTGAGAAATATGCAGTTAGTCTGATGGGTTTTCCTTTGTAAGTTACCTGATGATTTCACCCTAGGGCTCATAGGAGTGCCTCTTTCATGTTTATTTTGGCCAGTCTGATGACTATGTGTCATAGTGGTTGCCTCTTTCCAGTGAATCTACGGGGAGTTTCTAAGCCTCTTGTACCTGGATATCTAGGCTTCTAGAAGGCCAGGGAAATTTTCCTCAATTATTCCCTCAAATAAGTTCTCCAACACTTGTGTATTTTCTGCTTTGCCCTGAGGGATGCTTATGATTCTTATGTTAGGCTTCTTTATATAATCCCATATTTCTTGTGGCCTTTGCTCGTTCCTCTTATTTCTCTGCTCTATCTCTGTGACTGACTCATTTAATTCAAAGGTGTTGTCTTCAAGCTCTGAGATTCTTTTTTCTGCCTGATCTAACCTGTTCTTAAGGCTTTCCACTGTGTTTTGTATTTCTTTGAAAGAATTTTTCATTTCTAGAAGTTCTGTTTGATTTTTCTTTCATAATTCAATGTCTTTAGTGAATCTTTCATTCATTTCCTGCATTGTTTTTGTGGTTTCTTTGTGGTTTCTATTTTATCTTGTATTTCATTGAGCTTGTTTACAATCCGTGTTTGAAATTCTTCATCTGTCATTTCAACATTCTGATTTTGGTTGGTACCCATTGCTAAAGAGTTGATATTCCCTTTTGGAGGTGTCCTATGTCTCTGACTCTTCATACTTCTGGACTTGTTTTGCTGATTTCTCTTCATCTGGAACAGCTGTTGCTTCTTACTTTTGGATTTTCTTTTGTTTAGAAAATGACACGTCCAGTTTCAAGAAGAGTGTTTTGTAATTTATCAAGATAAATTCTGGATCTTCATTTCATTTGCCTTTTAACAAAATTGACATTAAATATAGTAACTATAAGCATTCAATTATTTCACTGAAGGATAATTGGTTTTGGAATAAAACAAATTTTATGTTGAAGCTACCTAGTTTCCACCATGTTAAAGTTATATGCCCAAAGGAAAGTTAACTTATTCCTTTGAGACTTGCTTCCCTTATCAATAATATTGGGATAGTAATGCTTGCATTACAGTTTTTTCATGAAGAGTAAATTTTTAAAATAATAATTTAGATCAATCACAGAACCTTGAAGCATATTGAGTGACTAATAATTATTGAGTCATTTTTTGATGTCTTTTATGTAAAATTAAAATTTGTAACATTTGATAATTTAAAAATCCCTATCACTTATTGAGTAATTATTGTATGTCAGATAGATTGTAATTTTTTTCCTACAACATCTTCATGAACTGGGTATTATTTTAAGTGACATTTTGGAGATAAGGAAACTAGGGCACAGAGAGGTGATTTTTCTAATTTATAATTATATAGCTTGTACATAGGAGGACTGGCATGTCCCAGGCCTGCCAGATGCTAACTGCAGATTTCTCATTCTTAAACTCTACGTTATTATACTTTGTCTAATCAGAAAGATCACATAATTAAGGACAGGTTTAACAGAATAAATTAGATCTTCCTCTTCTGATTCAATTTCACTTTCCAAATATGTGTATGGCATCAGTTGTGTCCACTGCTGAGATTTATCTTTTCTGTGTGTATGTAGTATACTGATGGGCCCATAAGATATCTATTTAGCTAAAGAACTGAGGAGTATTCTCAGAAAGAGGTCAAGAGACTGAGAAAAAAACACAGTCAAGGAAGTCTAGACTTAAAATTAGAGGAGAAGGTTGTTTTGGAAAAGAATCTAGACTATGTTATTCAAGGGTACTGGTCTAGCCTTCTGTGGGCTTTATATGAAAGTGAGGGAAAAGTGATTTTGTAGCCCCACATGATAAGAATTAGAGTCATCATGCCATAATAACAAATAGAAGGTAGGCATTGCTCCCTACACCAGCCCTGAAGGCAGTGTGCTTTGTACCCTGTGTGGGAAAGGTAGCTTCCTGGCAGAGGCAGTAGGGATAAGAAGAAATGATAAACTAGACATTTGCACTACAATGTTTATAGCAGCACAATTCACAATTGCAAAGATGTGGAAACAACCCAAGTGTCCATCAATACATGAGTGGATTAATAAAATGCGGTATGTGTATACCATGGAGTTCTACTCAGCCACAAAAACAGTGGTGATCTAGCAGTTCTTGTATTATCCTGGATAGAGCTGGAGCCTATTCTACTAAGTGAAGTATCACAAGAATGGAAAAACAAGCACCACATGTACTCACCATCAAATTGATATTAACTGATCAACATTTAAGTGCACATATAATAATAACATTCATTGGGTGTCGGGCAGGTGGGAGGGGGGAGGAGGGAATGGGTATATTCACACCTAAAGGGTGTGGTGTGCACCATTTGGGGGATGGACACACTTGAAGCTCTGACTCAGGTGGGGCAGAGGCAATATATGTAACCTAAACATTTGTATCCCTGAAATATGCTGAAATAAAAAAAATTTAAAAAAAGAAATGATAAGCATGATTGTAAAGTAGTATGATCAGAGGAAATAAAGCAGGAGAATGAGAAGAGACAGGTGGATGCTGTGTGGCAGATGATGTAATCTACTTGTGAGGACACAGCAAACATCCTGTGATGTAGGGAATTTGACATATCTAATAAAATACAAAATTCCCCTAAAAAAACCAACCAACCAAACAAAAAATCCTATGAAATGGGTTCTCCATTAGGAGATAACAAGAAGTATGATATGTATGCTAATGAGTCAAATTTGAAACTTTTTTATACACAAGATAATAACTGATAACTTTGCTTTTCAAGACCAGAGTTCAAAGTAATCATTTGGTTTTATTGGGGTAAAATTAGGTCCAGCCAATATTTCCATTTTAACTGAACTAGTATTTTTAATTGAGTGTATGATTTGGGGTACTTCAAAGTTATTAGAGCCATCTAAATTACTAACCATTCATCTATGCTACATGAATTTATTCCATAACATTAAATTTTTATATTTATATATACACAGAGAGAGATACAAAGAGACAGTGCTAGAATTTTCATCTATCAGATACAATTTTGAAAATGATAAGAATGTTTGCCTTCTGTAGTTCCCAATGCTAGACTGGGCAAGTCAAAAAAACAGTAATGTATTGGCTAATTAGCTTACTTCTTGGATGTTGAAAAAGGCCATTTTATTCCTCCATTTTTCTCCAGAAACTATTTTTTTTCTTAAAAGTATTAGATCCTTTCTCTTTGCTTAGCTGTAAGTATAAGAAGTAGGTCAGTTCTTGTTTTTGAAAGAACTAAAGAAAAAAAACAGAAACTGTCTTTAACTTGACATTACAAGTGCTTAATGGCTTAATATGATCTTACTTTACAAAACTACTTTTTAATAGATGGTTTACTATAGGGGGATACGGGAAGATAAAATCCTAATTCAAGCACAAAAATCTAAATAATGAATCATGGTAAGGACAAGATGTAGAATTATATTTTTTCCATAACTTGAAAACACATTGAGTAAGAAGAATAAGTTGTGGATTTGCAGGGTCTGTGCGGCTGGTTGCCTTGGTTCAAATTCAAGCTCCACTCATTATTTGTGAGCATTTTAGCTAAGTTACTTAATCTTTATGTGTCTCAAATTTCCTCATCCATAAAATGAAGCTACTAAGGAGTGACCATGGGGAGCTCTAGTGCCCAACACATATGAAGTGCTCAGTAAATATTAACTATTACTATGGAATCCAAGCCCTTGTCCTCCAGACAGAGAAGCTGATCTGTAGGAATGAACTGACTCAGAAAATTTAGGATCATCGTTCTCATTTTTTTGATTCTCAGTTTACCCAAGATGGCAGCTGAAAACTATCAGGTCAAATACTTCCCACCAAGGAAAAGGAATTCTGCTATTACTAAAAGGGAAGAATTGTTTAATCTATAAATTTACATAAAGCATGTCTGATTTTGAGGCATCTGGAAATCTAAAATAGACAAATCTTTCAGTATAAGTTTTTTGGTTTTTTGCACATGCATCTTTCTGTTTGGCAATTTTAAAAAAATCAAATAATGTAAATTCACCATACACTGTCATTCAGATTACACATAAGAACACAAAGTATGCATTAAAAAAGGAGAAACAGGCCGGGCGTGGTGGCTCACGCCTGTAGTAATCCTAGCATTCTGGGAGGCCGAGGCGGGCGGATTGTTTGAGCTCAGGAGTTCGAGACCAGCCTGAGCAAGAGCGAGACCCCATCTCTACTAAAAATAGAAAGAAATGATATGGACAGCTAAAAAATATATATAGAAAAATTAGCCGGGCATGGTGGCGCATGCATATAGTCCCAGCTACTCGGGAGGCTGAGGCAGAAGGATTGCTTAAGCCCAGGAGTTTGAGGTTGCTGTGAGCTAGGTTGACGCCACGGCACTCACTCTAGCCCGGGCAACAGAGTGAGACTCTGTCTCAAAAAAAAAAAAAAAAAAGGAGAAACATTTATACCTCCTGAAAATGCTCAACATATTATGTTATTTCTCTCAACACAATTCCATCCAGATTTTCTGGGCAATACTATTGAACTTAATTGTAATCTTTTCACCAAAAGCAACACATTATCAAATATGGTTTGGAGTTTTAACTGAGATAAGCATTTTTTTAATGACAGGGAGAAATAAACTGCATCTGACTATGTACTCTTTTATTTTAATTTGGAAAATAAAATCAGAGATAGCTTTTCACATTCAGCAAGCATGTGTGGACCATTCTTTATATATACATCATCATTCAAAAAAAAAACAGAACATGCTGCATGAATAGACCTTTCCATAGGGCCTCAATTTTAATTTTGCAGAGTTTGGAGAAGCAACATCCATCAAATTCCCTCAACTGTTGGGAATAATGCTGTTTTTGTCACACACAGGATCTATTTTGAGCTCAAATATACCCACTGACTTGAGACCATGGGCTTGCAGACCTTTCAGCACAATGCCCCGTTACAAATTGTCCCTTTGGCAAGATGACTTCATTTTAGCAGCCTGTTCTGGTTTCTACATTCTTCCAGGTTTCACAGTCCAGTGCAGTCAAACAAGGTGATGGCATTTTTAAGGCTCTAGATTTTATTGGTCTACAAATAAAGGTAGGTGGCCAGGTGCTATTTCAGGGGTTCATCTGGCAATTTGGTGCTAAATTTGAGTACATTTAGACTAGGAGGGTTGTGATTTTAATACTGGAAACATAAATTTTGCCATTTATGGAAATGGCTGTCAAAGGAAGTGATTTCATAAATCATTAGCTGAAATAAGATTATGAGAAGGTCTAAATTTAATCTGAATGATCATTAAAACATGGAACATATTATTTCTAAAAAACAATTTATTAGACTCCATTCAACCTCTATCTTCAGTTGGAACTTTCTACTTATTGGATGCTAAGTAAACCCTGTACTTCAGTTATTTCATACAACACTTGCACATTTTCTAATTTCCTATGAAGACAAAATCATGCCTGAAGCACATACATACTATGGCCTATAAACAACCATGACTGCTATTTAAGTTGTAAGCTTTGTTGAGGAATAAATTTTGCCCCCAAATGGACCACGTATATGTATGAAAAAAGAGAGCCACTTAAAAGATTATGGTAGTTGGAGATAAGCTAAAGAAGAGTCACCTGGAGTCACAAGACTTGGAAGAAATTCCCAGCATTACTAGCAAGAGCTGTAGGAACAAGGAAAATTCTTAAGCTTTTCTTAACTTTCATTTCCTCCTCTGTAAAACAACAGCAAGGGGCTTAACAAATAAGGACAACTAACATTTATCTCCTCTTCCTCAGTGACAAATACTCTGCCAAATCCTTTGTGAATGTGCTTTATGTTTTGCAAAATAATATATAAATAAAGGATATTAAATGTTCAATGTGCGTATGTACATAATTGAAATGTATATGATTAACTGTAACCAAAAACTAAATGACTGAATGTCTATACAAAACTTGCTATTTTATTTATTGCTCTCTACTTCATCACAGCAATTTTAGAATTTTTGTTATAAGCTTAATAATGAACATCTCTCATCTATTACTTTGTATGATTCTCTGCTT
Organism: Varecia variegata; assembly: GCA_028533085.1. Lineage (NCBI taxonomy): Eukaryota > Metazoa > Chordata > Mammalia > Primates > Lemuridae > Varecia > Varecia variegata. The sequence goes on along the minus strand of JAQIFY010003202.1, from coordinate 236 downwards.
TGTTAACAGAATTCACTGAAACGCATTCTGTGTGGGGAGCATTCTTGAATGCAGGGTTGGACCCAGGTGTCTATTGGAAGGTCATTTATTCCTATATCTAACTCTATTTTTATTTAGGTGGCTATGCAACCACCCAAGTTTTTCAGATCATTTAGAACAATTCAAAATTAACAAAATATCAACAGTTCTAAAATAAGGTTATTAGTGATGTAAAAACCAAATTACTTCTGATTTTC